>JAHPZR010048187.1:0-16749 GCA_019787425.1 Platygyra sinensis
TTGTTATAGATACAATTAACAAGTAACTGGACCTCATGTCGTACAATTCATGGAGTAATCGTGCTTGTAATTTCAAATTGGCCTCGCGCTTTGCGCTCGTTCGATTAACAAATTGACATCAGGTTTTCATGCGTCTGTCTGATTTGGAAATTACTTGTTCGATTACTCCCTGAATTGTACTCAACTCTGTCCAATTACTATTACATACATTTGTAACAGTTGACTACAAAAGAAGATACAGTAAGATTAATTTTACAGACAACAGATTCAAGATGTACTGCAGGTTGCGTCTCTTCTAGAGATTCAAGACTCTTATGTTGGTGTAGTACAGTTTTAATGGATTATAACAGCCCCACCTGAAACTTTTTGAAAAATGCTCCAAGATGTTTAAATTTCCTTTCTCTGTTTACTGTTTGCTTAAGTCTTTTACCACTCTATGTGAAACTTGAACAACTTTAATGTCAACATGACACAAGCGTGGGACAAAGAAAAAATCCAAGTCCCCGACAGGAATTGAACCCATGACCTCCGGAACACCGGGCGGGCACTCTATCTACTGAGCTACGAGAACTCATGGAGAGCAAGGTCATTTTACTGAGTTTATATGTGATAGGCGTCCTGCATACTGCTAGGATCAGCTCTGCTGATCCCGTCAGGGACTCAGATTTTTTCTTCGTCCCACACTCGTGTCATGTTGATTAGTTCATCTTTCACATTTAATTACCAAGCTCAAAATTCACAATCTTTATTCACTTGTCAACTTTAATGTCAACAAAATAGCCAAAATAAGCAACTGAGTTCCTAGGAGAGACTGGGCATTAGCAGTTTAAATCTACCTGTATGACCCCACCCTAAAATTTACAGAATTATAAATTGGCTCAGATCAAACATTTATGCAAAGCAAAATAAAAATCTGTAAACACACATTTTTTGCGAAGTAAAAAAATGTTAAATTTAGCCTATTTTACAAATAGCTCAAAATCTGAAAGTTTTACAATTTTTGGTTCCATGTACAATTCACCCCAACAAATCAACTGTGAAAATTCATCATATGTTGTGTAGTAGGATTTCGAGCAATCCTCAGTCAAAGACTGGCTTTTACAACCTTGGATGGAAAATGAATTACATTACTTTTGTACATATGGCGAGCAAGAGTAAATAAGAACTCCTTTGTTGTTGTTGTTTATCAACATTTGCTGTCACATTTTATTGGTCTTAGGCTTAAAAATATACAAAAGTGATTTAAAGAGATTCAAGTGCTGAAGTGGTTTTTGCTACTTCTTAGGGTTACTTGCATCATTCTTACATGTGGGCATTACTTGTCTCATTTTGCACATACAACCAATACTGACGTCTGTGCAAGTGCCACCGAGTCTCGGTAAAGCTGTATTAAGCCACTTTAGTCTAATTATGATTGTACCTGCGAGTCCATAAGTTCTACATTTTCATCTTGACTTGCTCCCAAAATTTCCTCCTCATATTTTTCAGCTGCACTGCGTACTTCCTCCAGCTCATACTCAAGCTCTTTAATCTTAAAGGATTATTAAAGTGACACCATTCAAGAGTGTAAATTAATTTCATTAACTATATGAATATAACTCAGAGGTAATGGAAAGTATTAACTTGCTTATTTCACAAGTTCAGGGAATTTATACTTTTCGCATTACAATAAATGATTGATTCCCCTTTCTCTTTCTTGCATTACTTTGTAAAATGTGTTTTAATTAGATCATTTCACTCTTACAGTGTCAAGGTTTAAGAATTCTTAAAACACTTGTTTGCAGCTTGTGGTACCACAGCTATGAACTTAGCATTTCACTGTCATAGTAGTAGCTGCACCTCTACACAAGAATGCCTTAGCAAGTCAAACAAAGTGTAGGGAGGGGAGGGGACCTAACATCCCATTGGCATCCAGGGAGAGTAGAACAATACAGCTTGTAAAGCTTTGTTACTTATTAATAAACAATAACAATTCTACTGTATCCCAAAACAAACAAGATCAGAACACCGCCTGACGTTAACATTATTCTATATGTATGTACAAAAATCTTTTTTTTCTTTCCAAAACATTTCTGTCAGCAAAGTGCAAACATAGCTAAAATTATTGTGTGTAAAGTATTTAACACTCAGGCAGATCCTTCTCAATCCTGGTAGATGACTTAATAATAATTCTGTAAGGCAGAAAATAAGCTTTTTATATCATAATAGCATTTACCTCAGCCTGATGTTTTTTATGCACATTCTTGGCCTTGTCATAAGCTTTCCTTTATAGAAAAGAAAAAATGGTATAGCAAAAACCGACATTAAAACAACTCAGTAGGGAAACCTATAAATTTAAGTAAAACTGATTCAACAAAGATTGCCTAGTCTTTAAGTTCAGAACAGAACCTGACCCATGTTGAATCAGATCAGATCAGATCAGATACAATTTAGTCAAAACTATAAATAAAACATGATCAGTACAACTAGTGAGACAATCTCAGATAGTGCACAGAGCAATTTACGGCTCTGACACAGTAGTCACACAGGTCCTCACGCCTGCCATTCTCTCTCTTGTTAGTCACTTACAGAGACAGAAATGTGATAAAACATAATACTAGCATTGTGTATCTTTTATGTATGTCTTTTCTTTCAAGACCCGAAAATAACTTGCAATCAGCATTGTCAACACGGTTTTGAATTTCATTGCAGTGTCCATTATAAATTTAATAATACATAGAAGTAGAAAATGCAACAATTTTGCTTTTCACGCCAACGTTTGTGACTTAATACTTTTCCTCTTCTAGGTACAATGTATGCAACATAATACCCTTGCTACCTTGTGCAGGAGAGTACCAATCACAGCACGCATACTAACTGATATAATAATGATCTTCATTGCAGTTGTGTCCTTGAAGTGTTTACAGTATAGTCTTAGGTGATGAATGGTTTTGACTCATTAGGATATGGTTACTGCTTTTTTATCTGGGCTTGTACAAGTTGTACGACTATAGACCAAGACAGGGTGAGACAAAAATAAAAAGATGAGGTCGCCCCTCGGGCAAGCTGTTACTTGAGGTTACTAGCCCGAAGGTCTGAGGAGCTAGCCCGAAATTAAATTGTTTATAAGGAATAATCAGATTTAATTATGCAAAATACAAGTAATGATACCACGCATAGATATCAACTAATTCTTCGTAGTATTTTGATTCTTGAATGTGATTTTCGTTTAACTTCAACCTCAAATTAAACAATGTTTTTACGCTTGACCACAAGACGTTGCTTTCTGCTACACACTTTTTGGTATAAAAGTTCAATTTATCATCAGAAAAGAGGACCAACGGTTCTTGCCCGTCGGGCAAGCTACGATAAGAAAACGCTAGCCCGGCAAGTCATTCCACTAGCCACGGGCTGTCGGACAGCACTTTCGTCGCGCCCTGCAAGAGTGCATCAGAGTCTGTTCTGTGTTGGTTGTGAAACTGGCAAATTAATAGCAGGAAAAGACAATAATGTTGATTGAAGCACCATTGCTAGTCTATTTACTTGGTACTGAAACACCAAGATAATTGAGTGTGTTATGTCCAACGAGTGTTGTAGCTGACTGATTGTCTAAAGGGGCGTAGATGAGCTGCTGTTGTTGCCTGGTGCACTGCAGCAGCTTAACCAGACCAGAACAACCATCAAGTTGGCCTGGCTCTCTCTTTGGCCATTCATAAAGCAGGCCACAGAGCTGATGGTCTTTGATTTCTGATCTTGTCACTTGTGTTTTTCTTCATGCCTTCTGAAGTTAACATGAAATGGAGTGGAATGCTGTAAATGTTACACTTCTTCCTTTCTTTGCAATCCCTGGACAAATGGCCTTAATGCAAGCAGCCCAAGCAGGGTCCCTTGGTTGAGCCAAACGTCCGTCTTTCTCTGATAGTTTAAGGTGCTCAAAACAGTTTCCAGCACATTCCTAGACTTAGATTTTGATGTGCCATAATTAAGAAATAGAAAACATGTACGGTGTTTCTGTCGAGTTATACAAACACAAGTGGAAGTTTGGGACAACGACAAATGCTGTGGGAACACGAGCCGCAGGCGAGTGTTTTCACAGCTTTTTCGAGTTCTCCCAAACTTTCACGAGTGTTTTGTATAACTCGACAGAAACACGGAGTACATGTTCTCTACTTCTTTTAGAAAACACCACGACGAGAAAGGGGAAAACAACTGTTAACTTTGATTATCAAAATGTTAATTCTCTTTGCTCGCGCCATCATTACGTCAACAGCAAGCGCTAGTTCTGTGTCTCCATTGAGTTATACAAACACGATTTTTAACCAATCAGCGCGCGTGCTTTCTTAGGACTGTTTGCTAATTACTCTTTAACAATTGATGCTGCAATCATGGTATCAAAAACTGCCCATTCACTTTTAAACACGTTGGTATTATTTTCATGACACAATAGGTTACCATAGCAACACTATGAACTGCTAAAAACACCCTTTATTTCAGCTTTAAGTTCTTATATTTCAAAAACGGCACAGTGAAATTTTTTTTTATTATAGAATTTTGATAAGCAGGATAAGATGCAACTTTTGGCAAAGTTTAAAAAATCCTGTACATGGGGTTTCAGAGCTGCCTTAAATAACGAAACTTTAAGGTGGCTCTGAACCCCATGTACACCTCAGGTTGAGCTCTTTTTGTTAATATTTTTTAACATTTTGGCACTTCATTTATTCAACTTTAAACAAACAATGTCTTGAAACCTGATCTTGTGTTTGTGGTTATTGAACATATGTTTATTTTTGTGCTTTCGCTCGTTCTGAAATGTTCCAAAAAACACTAGGGAATTAGGGGTGGGTTGTGGGCAATTTCATCCAGGTGTCAATGGGTTTAAAGTAGAAAATTTTAGAGAACATCCAATAAGAATAGAGGTAGACTTCCTGACTTTAAGCAGGCTACAATAATAGATACTTTACAGGTCCTTACTTGGATGTTTCAATCCGCTTCAAGACATGAGAGGTTTTCTCTTTGGCTTTAATATACTGTGTCTGTTTTTGTTTAGTTCAGCCTCCTGTAAAAATAAAGCAATGCATAATAACAAATAGAATCCTTCATACACAGATCAAAAGATAAGAAGCTACAGAGTCATAAGAATTTTCACATTTTCTTCCAACTACATGGACAGCACCTATGTGGCAATGCAAGTGAATAGATGAAAGATCATGTTTGAACTGATCATTGTAGTTACATTCAGTTGCTAAAAATAATTTAAGACAGCCTGAAAAATTTCAGCCTTGAACTGAAACCCATAACCTCTATTATACGGATGCAGTGCCCTACCAACTGAGCTATCAAACCAACTGGGGGCTGGTCACTGCACTGGTATTCCAAAGGTTTAAATCTTGTTCAAGCACATGACTGTGATAATCTCATGGATTTTTCATCATTTTGTCTCTGGTTCATAAGTTGCATCCCCAATTTTTAAGGAAAAGTTTGAGTAAAAAGGTGCGGCATATCTGCCAGTGCTTAGGGTACTTTGGAAAGGAAAGTAAAAGCACAACTGAACTGACTAATCATTTGGTCACGCCAGCAAACTAGGACACCCATGCTCATGTTCATCGATGACTCCACATTTGAGTCGACTACAGATTCTTTGAGCACTTCCTTGCCATCATCTAGTTCTTTTTCAGAAAGCCCATCATTGTTTTTTGCTGCATTATCAGTCCTTTTTATGTCCTTTGAATTCGGCATGTTCAGCAAATATTGCACAAATAACCGGCAGGAATACATTAATTTTATGTAACCCAGATGCATGCTGCGTTTGGTTTGTGATTGAAGGCAGGGAAGTGTATGCCTTGTAATCTAGCAGTTGTTTTGCACTTGGTAAACATGCACCAGGTAGAGGTTTAAAGACAGCTCAACCAGAAAGAAAATATAAAAGCTACCAGAAGTTTTACAGATCATTGTCACATGATGTCATCAAACTCCAGACACCACGAAAGTTTTTATCCTTATCAGGCAAGCAAGGGAGACTTTTGTCTGATTGGTTGATTTGTTACCCTAGCACTCAGATTCTTTTTGAGTGCACGCTGCCAAAAATCTTAAAAACAAAGATGGCATCCGAAAGAGCGATTTCATGTTGACTGTGGTTTATTGCTTGTTCTGGAGATTCAGGAAAATGTTGGAGGTTTTTTAACTTTGTCCTCCTTTTTAGAATGGCTGGAAAATGTTGGGTGATAAAGCTCAAACGTTTTGTAGGTTACCAATCTCACTTATACTGGCAAGCAACTGTTTCCCTCGTTGCTTCTTCTGCTTCTTGTTCACGTTTGTATGGTGGAAAAATGTTCCACAACAGGTGCCAAAAACAAGTTCTTACCGCACGTATGTAACGTTTAGAGAAAAGGTAGTGTGTAGAAAGTGCTGTATTAAGTTAATTATATAACAAGACGGTTATGGTGAAAGGCAGTATCTTTTTAAATTACAGATTCAATACGGGTATCAATCTGAAGTGATTGATAAAAATCACTTTAATTGGCTTCCTAGCCTTGTTAACTTTTTAGTTATTTTAGGAAGCCAACACCCTTGTAGTTTGAATTTTTTATTTTGAGCTAATTTAATTTTTTTCAAGAATAAGGGTGAATAAAGTTGTTGTTGTCCTTGAAAATCAATGAGATCTTACTGAAGAAATTACTCTGCCCACTCAGAATTTTTCTCTGTTTTTATGGACATTTACAAGATCAGAAAGTTACATCGAAAATGGCATTGTCATAGGATCATGCACATCATGCACTTTGTTTTGAAGATCATGCACATTTCACGTCTCAAATATAATAGTTGAATTGAGAAAGCTTATTCAAATGATAATTTAAACTAATTTTTTTGTTGGAGAAGTAATTTCAAAAACTTGTGCTTCAGGTTTCATCAGGTTTCCAAACGCTTGAAAGCAATAAAACCACTCGGCCTGTGGCCTCGTGGTTTCAAATGTTTTTCGCGTTTGGAGACCTGATGAAATCCTCGCACTCATTTTTGAAATATTACTCAAAAAATAAAAGCGTTCTCTTTCCATTTTTTGCTAAATATTTACCAAAGTCTTTTAAATTTGGACAGCAAAAACAAAAATTTACATTTTTTGCAAAAAATTAACCTACTACAACACCTAAATGGCTAATTTTCAGCAATCCACTATTCTTGGCCACAAGAGCCAACATCTTGTTTGTTTATTAATATTAAAGGATTATGGGAATTGAAATTACTGAGATAGGTGATTCCTTCATCACAGAAACTTACCATTGCATATCCCCAAAATATCACCAAATGAGGTTCTAAAGTAGCATAGGGGTGACTATTGAGGCCATTTTAACTATTGCAATTGTATTACAATACATCACATGGATATTGCGATACTATTGTGATAGTGTAGGTACTATCGCAATAGTATTGCGATAGTTTTCAGGAATGTCTGTATCTACTTTTGCATATAACTCTTAAAATGTTTGTTGGATAGTTTTTTTTGAAAGTCTGGAAATAAAAATGATATCAAGTATAGATAGTATGAGTATGAAAAAAAAAGTAACACTTGCAAATCAGAGTAGGCCTTTTTTTGAGATTTCTTTTTTCATTCTTTTTGGTCTTCATTTTGCAAGCATCTAATCCCAAGCATGAAGAATGGCTACAACAACAGCAACAACAATAAACAACTACAACAGCTTTATTTGTACCAAACAAAAACTACATTGGTTAACATGATAATCTAAGTAACTTAAAAAGATTATAAAGAATACTGGCTGCCTTGAATAACAGGGCTCGAGACTAACTTTTCAGCTTGCTAGCCCAGTGGCTAGTGACAGGTTTGATTTGCTAGCCAAAACAAATTCTTCACTAGCCAGATACCACTAATATCCATCATCGCGTCAAGTCAAGCAAATGCTAGCTTGTGCACCTTTCAGCTTGTGCCCTTGATTCTTGTTTGGGTCAATAAATTATATATGATGTTTACAATGTATTTCAGTCAGTGTTGTCAGTGTTTTCTGCACCCTATGACTCAATTTTGTTCTGTGAAAAATTTGAAATTAACTTTTAATTGGTTTAATCTGTGCCTCCAGTGCTCATAAATTTTCACTAGCCAAAATGGCTAGTGAAGTGTAAAAACCACTGGCCAAAATGGAAGTTTTACTAGTCTGTGGCTAGTTGGCTACCGTTAGTTTCGAGCCCTGAATAACCATATGGGGTTCAAAAAACAGAGCAGCCATAAGAGGACAATAGATGCTTTTGTCAAGGCAGAACAGCTGATCGTCATGCTACTTTAAGGGTGGAACAATACATCGAACTATCAATGCATCGCGATGTTAATGCTGGAACAGCGATGGATTGATATTGAAAATGAAATGTTGATAAAAATTGCGATAGTGTAGCAACTTTTGATAGTTTCGATAGTTTCAATGCTTCTAACATTTTAACTTGTTTGGAAAATAAAGACACCTTTTTCCATCCGGACAAAGGTAAGAAAGAAACTAAAAAACAATCCACCTACTGCACCTAGCATTTTTAGCATCTTGATTCTTGAACCACCAATTGTGGCGCCATCCATTGTGTTCCTCAGTACCTGTATTGACTACTTCTTCTTAGTAGAATTCTACTAGTACACTAATGCAAATGCTGTAATCTGATTGGCTGAGCTATTGCACACTATCAGCCATTAGTGTGCAGTAGCTGGAACTAGTCTACGAAATGGCGACGTTTTATCGTTTTGCCAAAGTTTTGGAGGAAAATTTTGCTGAAAATGGATAATTAAATTTCTGAGACTTAACGAAGGACATTTACGGTTTCTTAACTTTAGAAAAGTTGAAACTATTGAAAAAAATGATGCGCTCCCGTATACAACTTAAATTTTAAATGCCGAATTAATCCGAGCGATATTTTTAAGGCACAAAGTTTAATAACTCGTCGAGAAATAATTGGAAACCGTTATTTAAAGTAAATCTTAGTAAGAATTCTACTAAAACAATTAGATTATTCGCTCTCGATTTCTATGAGGCGATAGTTGATTCGGCCTTCGGCCTCATCAACTATCACCTCATAGAAATCTCGAGCTCATAATCTAATTGTTAATTAGATATTTCTTTAAGTGTAAGGCATTAAGTAGATACAGACATTCCTGAAAACTATCGCAATACTATTGCGATAGTACCTACACTATCACAATAGTATCGCAATATCCATGTGATGTATTGTAATACAATTGCAATAGTTAAAATGGCCTCAATAGTCACCCCTATGCTACTTTAGAACCTCATTTGGTGATATTTTGGGGATATGCAATGGTAAGTTTCTGTGATGAAGGAATCACCTATCTCAGTAATTTCAATTCCCATAATCCTTTAATATTAATAAACAAACAAGATGTTGGCTCTTGTGGCCAAGAATAGTGGATTGCTGAAAATTAGCCATTTAGGTGTTGTAGTAGGTTAATTTTTTGCAAAAAATGTAAATTTTTGTTTTTGCTGTCCAAATTTAAAAGACTTTGGTAAATATTTAGCAAAAAATGGAAAGAGAACGCTTTTATTTTTTGAGTAATATTTCAAAAATGAGTGCGAGGATTTCATCAGGTCTCCAAACGCGAAAAACATTTGAAACCACGAGGCCACAGGCCGAGTGGTTTTATTGCTTTCAAGCGTTTGGAAACCTGATGAAACCTGAAGCACAAGTTTTTGAAATTACTTCTCCAACAAAAAAATTAGTTTAAATTATCATTTGAATAAGCTTTCTCAATTCAACTATTATATTTGAGACGTGAAATGTGCATGATCTTCAAAACAAAGTGCATGATGTGCATGATCCTATGACAATGCCATTTTCGATGTAACTTTCTGATCTTGTAAATGTCCATAAAAACAGAGAAAAATTCTGAGTGGGCAGAGTAATTTCTTCAGTAAGATCTCATTGATTTTCAAGGACAACAACAACTTTATTCACCCTTATTCTTGAAAAAAATTAAATTAGCTCAAAATAAAAAATTCAAACTACAAGGGTGTTGGCTTCCTAAAATAACTAAAAAGTTAACAAGGCTAGGAAGCCAATTAAAGTGATTTTTATCAATCACTTCAGATTGATACCCGTATTGAATCTGTAATTTAAAAAGATACTGCCTTTCACCATAACCGTCTTGTTATATAATTAACTTAATACAGCACTTTCTACACACTACCTTTTCTCTAAACGTTACATACGTGCGGTAAGAACTTGTTTTTGGCACCTGTTGTGGAACATTTTTCCACCATACAAACGTGAACAAGAAGCAGAAGAAGCAACGAGGGAAACAGTTGCTTGCCAGTATAAGTGAGATTGGTAACCTACAAAACGTTTGAGCTTTATCACCCAACATTTTCCAGCCATTCTAAAAAGGAGGACAAAGTTAAAAAACCTCCAACATTTTCCTGAATCTCCAGAACAAGCAATAAACCACAGTCAACATGAAATCGCTCTTTCGGATGCCATCTTTGTTTTTAAGATTTTTGGCAGCGTGCACTCAAAAAGAATCTGAGTGCTAGGGTAACAAATCAACCAATCAGACAAAAGTCTCCCTTGCTTGCCTGATAAGGATAAAAACTTTCGTGGTGTCTGGAGTTTGATGACATCATGTGACAATGATCTGTAAAACTTCTGGTAGCTTTTATATTTTCTTTCTGGTTGAGCTGTCTTTAAACCTCTACCTGGTGCATGTTTACCAAGTGCAAAACAACTGCTAGATTACAAGGCATACACTTCCCTGCCTTCAATCACAAACCAAACGCAGCATGCATCTGGGTTACATAAAATTAATGTATTCCTGCCGGTTATTTGTGCAATATTTGCTGAACATGCCGAATTCAAAGGACATAAAAAGGACTGATAATGCAGCAAAAAACAATGATGGGCTTTCTGAAAAAGAACTAGATGATGGCAAGGAAGTGCTCAAAGAATCTGTAGTCGACTCAAATGTGGAGTCATCGATGAACATGAGCATGGGTGTCCTAGTTTGCTGGCGTGACCAAATGATTAGTCAGTTCAGTTGTGCTTTTACTTTCCTTTCCAAAGTACCCTAAGCACTGGCAGATATGCCGCACCTTTTTACTCAAACTTTTCCTTAAAAATTGGGGATGCAACTTATGAACCAGAGACAAAATGATGAAAAATCCATGAGATTATCACAGTCATGTGCTTGAACAAGATTTAAACCTTTGGAATACCAGTGCAGTGACCAGCCCCCAGTTGGTTTGATAGCTCAGTTGGTAGGGCACTGCATCCGTATAATAGAGGTTATGGGTTTCAGTTCAAGGCTGAAATTTTTCAGGCTGTCTTAAATTATTTTTAGCAACTGAATGTAACTACAATGATCAGTTCAAACATGATCTTTCATCTATTCACTTGCATTGCCACATAGGTGCTGTCCATGTAGTTGGAAGAAAATGTGAAAATTCTTATGACTCTGTAGCTTCTTATCTTTTGATCTGTGTATGAAGGATTCTATTTGTTATTATGCATTGCTTTATTTTTACAGGAGGCTGAACTAAACAAAAACAGACCACAGTATATGTAAAGCCAAAGAGAAAACCTCTCATGTCTTGAAGCGGATTGAAACATCCAAGTAAGGACCTGTAAAGTATCTTATTATTGTAGCCTGCTTAAAGTCAGGAAGTCTACCTCTATTCTTATTGGATGTTCTCTAAATTTTCTACTTTAACCCATTGACACCTGGATGAAATTGCCCACAACCCACCCCTAATTCCCTAGTGTTTTTTGGAACATTTCAGAACGAGCGAAAGCACAAAAATAAACCATATGTTCAATAACCACAAACACAAGATCAGGTTTCAAGACATTGTTTGTTTAAAGTTGAATAAATGAAGTGCCAAAATGTTAAAAATATTAACAAAAAGAGCTCAACCTGAGGTGTACATGGGGTTCAGAGCCACCTTAAAGTTTTTCGTTATTTAAGGCAGCTCTGAACCCCATGTACAGGATTTTTTAAACTTTGCCAAAAGTTGCATCTTATCCTGCTTATCAAAATTCTATAATAAAAAAAATTTCACTGTGCCGTTTTTGAAATATAAGAACTTAAAGCTGAAATAAAGGGTGTTTTTAGCAGTTCATAGTGTTGCTATGGTAACCTATTGTGTCATGAAAATAATACCAACGTGTTTAAAAGTGAATGGGCAGTTTTTGATACCATGATTGCAGCATCAATTGTTAAAGAGTAATTAGCAAACAGTCCTAAGAAAGCACGCGCGCTGATTGGTTAAAAATCGTGTTTGTATAACTCAATGGAGACACAGAACTAGCGCTTGCTGTTGACGTAATGATGGCGCGAGCAAAGAGAATTAACATTTTGATAATCAAAGTTAACAAGTTGTTTTCCCCTTTCTCGTCGTGGTGTTTTCTAAAAGAAGTAGAGAACATGTACTCCGTGTTTCTGTCGAGTTATACAAACACTCGTGAAAGTTTGGGAGAACTCGAAAAAGCTGTGAAAACACTCGCCTGCGGCTCGTGTTCCCACAGCATTTGTCGTTGTCCCAAACTTCCACTTGTGTTTGTATAACTCGACAGAAACACCGTACATGTTTTCTATTTCTTAATTATGGCACATCAAAATCTAAGTCTAGGAATGTGCTGGAAACTGTTTTGAGCCACCTTAAACTATCAGAGAAAGACGGACGTTTGGCTCAACCAAGGGACCCTGCTTGGGCTGCTTGCATTAAGGCCATTTGTCCAGGGATTGCAAAGAAAGGAAGAAGTGTAACATTTACAGCATTCCACTCCATTTCATGTTAACTTCAGAAGGCATGAAGAAAACACAAGTGACAAGATCAGAAATCAAAGACCATCAGCTCTGTGGCCTGCTTTATGAATGGCCAAAGAGAGAGCCAGGCCAACTTGATGGTTGTTCTGGTCTGGTTAAGCTGCTGCAGTGCACCAGGCAACAACAGCAGCTCATCTACGCCCCTTTAGACAATCAGTCAGCTACAACACTCGTTGGACATAACACACTCAATTATCTTGGTGTTTCAGTACCAAGTAAATAGACTAGCAATGGTGCTTCAATCAACATTATTGTCTTTTCCTGCTATTAATTTGCCAGTTTCACAACCAACACAGAACAGACTCTGATGCACTCTTGCAGGGCGCGACGAAAGTGCTGTCCGACAGCCCGTGGCTAGTGGAATGACTTGCCGGGCTAGCGTTTTCTTATCGTAGCTTGCCCGACGGGCAAGAACCGTTGGTCCTCTTTTCTGATGATAAATTGAACTTTTATACCAAAAAGTGTGTAGCAGAAAGCAACGTCTTGTGGTCAAGCGTAAAAACATTGTTTAATTTGAGGTTGAAGTTAAACGAAAATCACATTCAAGAATCAAAATACTACGAAGAATTAGTTGATATCTATGCGTGGTATCATTACTTGTATTTTGCATAATTAAATCTGATTATTCCTTATAAACAATTTAATTTCGGGCTAGCTCCTCAGACCTTCGGGCTAGTAACCTCAAGTAACAGCTTGCCCGAGGGGCGACCTCATCTTTTTATTTTTGTCTCACCCTGTCTTGGTCTATAGTCGTACAACTTGTACAAGCCCAGATAAAAAAGCAGTAACCATATCCTAATGAGTCAAACCATTCATCACCTAAGACTATACTGTAAACACTTCAAGGACACAACTGCAATGAAGATCATTATTATATCAGTTAGTATGCGTGCTGTGATTGGTACTCTCCTGCACAAGGTAGCAAGGGTATTATGTTGCATACATTGTACCTAGAAGAGGAAAGTATTAAGTCACAAACGTTGGCGTGAAAAGCAAAATTGTTGCATTTTCTACTTCTATGTATTATTAAATTTATAATGGACACTGCAATGAAATTCAAAACCGTGTTGACAATGCTGATTGCAAGTTATTTTCGGGTCTTGAAAGAAAAGACATACATAAAAGATACACAATGCTAGTATTATGTTTTATCACATTTCTGTCTCTGTAAGTGACTAACAAGAGAGAGAATGGCAGGCGTGAGGACCTGTGTGACTACTGTGTCAGAGCCGTAAATTGCTCTGTGCACTATCTGAGATTGTCTCACTAGTTGTACTGATCATGTTTTATTTATAGTTTTGACTAAATTGTATCTGATCTGATCTGATCTGATTCAACATGGGTCAGGTTCTGTTCTGAACTTAAAGACTAGGCAATCTTTGTTGAATCAGTTTTACTTAAATTTATAGGTTTCCCTACTGAGTTGTTTTAATGTCGGTTTTTGCTATACCATTTTTTCTTTTCTATAAAGGAAAGCTTATGACAAGGCCAAGAATGTGCATAAAAAACATCAGGCTGAGGTAAATGCTATTATGATATAAAAAGCTTATTTTCTGCCTTACAGAATTATTATTAAGTCATCTACCAGGATTGAGAAGGATCTGCCTGAGTGTTAAATACTTTACACACAATAATTTTAGCTATGTTTGCACTTTGCTGACAGAAATGTTTTGGAAAGAAAAAAAAGATTTTTGTACATACATATAGAATAATGTTAACGTCAGGCGGTGTTCTGATCTTGTTTGTTTTGGGATACAGTAGAATTGTTATTGTTTATTAATAAGTAACAAAGCTTTACAAGCTGTATTGTTCTACTCTCCCTGGATGCCAATGGGATGTTAGGTCCCCTCCCCTCCCTACACTTTGTTTGACTTGCTAAGGCATTCTTGTGTAGAGGTGCAGCTACTACTATGACAGTGAAATGCTAAGTTCATAGCTGTGGTACCACAAGCTGCAAACAAGTGTTTTAAGAATTCTTAAACCTTGACACTGTAAGAGTGAAATGATCTAATTAAAACACATTTTACAAAGTAATGCAAGAAAGAGAAAGGGGAATCAATCATTTATTGTAATGCGAAAAGTATAAATTCCCTGAACTTGTGAAATAAGCAAGTTAATACTTTCCATTACCTCTGAGTTATATTCATATAGTTAATGAAATTAATTTACACTCTTGAATGGTGTCACTTTAATAATCCTTTAAGATTAAAGAGCTTGAGTATGAGCTGGAGGAAGTACGCAGTGCAGCTGAAAAATATGAGGAGGAAATTTTGGGAGCAAGTCAAGATGAAAATGTAGAACTTATGGACTCGCAGGTACAATCATAATTAGACTAAAGTGGCTTAATACAGCTTTACCGAGACTCGGTGGCACTTGCACAGACGTCAGTATTGGTTGTATGTGCAAAATGAGACAAGTAATGCCCACATGTAAGAATGATGCAAGTAACCCTAAGAAGTAGCAAAAACCACTTCAGCACTTGAATCTCTTTAAATCACTTTTGTATATTTTTAAGCCTAAGACCAATAAAATGTGACAGCAAATGTTGATAAACAACAACAACAAAGGAGTTCTTATTTACTCTTGCTCGCCATATGTACAAAAGTAATGTAATTCATTTTCCATCCAAGGTTGTAAAAGCCAGTCTTTGACTGAGGATTGCTCGAAATCCTACTACACAACATATGATGAATTTTCACAGTTGATTTGTTGGGGTGAATTGTACATGGAACCAAAAATTGTAAAACTTTCAGATTTTGAGCTATTTGTAAAATAGGCTAAATTTAACATTTTTTTACTTCGCAAAAAATGTGTGTTTACAGATTTTTATTTTGCTTTGCATAAATGTTTGATCTGAGCCAATTTATAATTCTGTAAATTTTAGGGTGGGGTCATACAGGTAGATTTAAACTGCTAATGCCCAGTCTCTCCTAGGAACTCAGTTGCTTATTTTGGCTATTTTGTTGACATTAAAGTTGACAAGTGAATAAAGATTGTGAATTTTGAGCTTGGTAATTAAATGTGAAAGATGAACTAATCAACATGACACGAGTGTGGGACGAAGAAAAAATCTGAGTCCCTGACGGGATCAGCAGAGCTGATCCTAGCAGTATGCAGGACGCCTATCACATATAAACTCAGTAAAATGACCTTGCTCTCCATGAGTTCTCGTAGCTCAGTAGATAGAGTGCCCGCCCGGTGTTCCGGAGGTCATGGGTTCAATTCCTGTCGGGGACTTGGATTTTTTCTTTGTCCCACGCTTGTGTCATGTTGACATTAAAGTTGTTCAAGTTTCACATAGAGTGGTAAAAGACTTAAGCAAACAGTAAACAGAGAAAGGAAATTTAAACATCTTGGAGCATTTTTCAAAAAGTTTCAGGTGGGGCTGTTATAATCCATTAAAACTGTACTACACCAACATAAGAGTCTTGAATCTCTAGAAGAGACGCAACCTGCAGTACATCTTGAATCTGTTGTCTGTAAAATTAATCTTACTGTATCTTCTTTTGTAGTCAACTGTTACAAATGTATGTAATAGTAATTGGACAGAGTTGAGTACAATTCAGGGAGTAATCGAACAAGTAATTTCCAAATCAGACAGACGCATGAAAACCTGATGTCAATTTGTTAAATCGAACGAGCGCAAAGCGCGAGGCCAATTTGAAATTACAAGCACGATTACTCCATGAATTGTACGACATGAGGTCCAGTTACTTGTTAATTGTATCTATAACAAATTTCGAAATTATAAGGACCTTTGAGAACTTTGTTTGGGCAAAAAAAGTGAGAAGTGCCTTCTATAGTGTAAGAAATACTGAGACAAAAGGCTTCAAAGTGCCCATAATTGATGTGCGATTCATGCAGGTATCCAATAACAAAAACATCAAATTGGATACCTGTAATTGGACACCCACGTGATCAACTATGCGACAAAGGAGGTGCATGGAGAA
>JAHPZR010048188.1:0-14522 GCA_019787425.1 Platygyra sinensis
GATGATGATGATGATGATGATGATGATGACGATGGTGACGATGATGACGATGGTGACGATGATGACGATGACGATGATGACGATGACGATGATGATGATGACCATCACCTTGACGTTAATTTGCTGTCCTTTATAGCATATTTAGTGGATCTTATTTACATACCTGACGTCAGACCTTTCTTCAGGATGGCGAACTTAATCTTGATATTACTACTTGAACTTCCCGTATATACTTGAACGGAGATATTGTGTGAGCGTCCAAAATGAACATCCGTGAGAATTTCTGGAGCAAATTGCCCATCGCAGCCACTGTGAAAAAGAGCTTCAATGGAGTTCCCAGCAATTATCCTGGCATATTCGCTGAGAAATAAGAAGAAAGTACACATATTTCAAATCTTAGATCAACGAAGGTAAAAAGTATTCCATTTTGTTACTTGGTTTAAATAGTGTTTCTGTAACTGGATACTAAGAAACACAGAACTAACACGAGTTATTGATGTAATGATGTCGCGAGCAAAGATAATTTACATTTTGATTATCAAAGTAAACAAGTTGTCTTTTTTTCTTCTCGTCGTGTTATTTCCTAGAAGAAAAAGGAAAACGCGTGCACCGCGTTTCTATCGATTTTTAGTATAAATCTACTAGCGTTCTATCACGAATGACGTCCTCTGATTGGCTACGCTACTCACGTTCTATTCTGTGACAGATAGTGAGTAGCGTAACAGTGTGCGCTTGTTAACAAAATGACGGCTGTTTCTTGGCGTTTTCGAAGTGTTGGGAAGAGGATTTAAATTAAGTTTTGAGCTACTAGTAGATTTACACTAAAACAATTAGATTATGAGCTCGAGATTTCTATCGCGCGATAGTTGACTCGGGCTGCGCCCTCGTTAACTATCACGCGATAGAAATCTCGAGCTCATAATCTAATTGTTAAATAGAAACTCAAGTGTAAGTTTCTGCTCGTATTCTCACAGTACTTCGGGTTTTTCCAAACTTCACTGGTGTTTCTGTAACTCGTCGATAAAAACAAAGAACAATATTTCTAGATCTATTTCTTAAATAAATGACCATTTCATATTACCTGCAATATCGAAGATTTATTTCTTGTACGGAAATCAAAGCGATAGGTTCGCGTATACCAGCGTTCTGAATTATCCAACTGCATCGAAGGTAATTGTAATCCGCGCCTGTATAGTCTATATGGCCAAAGCTTTCATTTAAAGCGATGGAGCAACCTCGAAAAAAATGATAAAAGAACAAGTATTTTAAAAACAAGTACAAGAAGGTAAATAATACCTTTCTACCTACCAACCCACTGACAAATATGCCTGTTTATCTCACCATGTACCCACTTACCAAGCCACTTCCTACCTACCTAGCTACATGTCGGTTTGTTTGGAACCTTCAGACGTTTCGGTAGTAGTCACTCTAGCCCTTCTTTAGTTCTACGTTTTTCAGTTGGTAGGTACCTACTTACTTAACTAACTGCATACCTACTCCAGCCCATTCACCTACGTTCAGCCCAGCTTTCTTTGGCAACAATTATTTTTTCTTTCACTGAACACTTTCAAAACTTGTATTTCTGGGTTTTACATGCATACCAAAAGGTTTGATGCAGATCCTAAGAGGACCAAAACAAACCATGCACGTAGCTCAAATGGTTGGAAGCTGCTCTCTTTTAACCATCTCTCGAGTAAACACGTTGAGTTTAGCAAGCACAACGTTGGGTGACTCATACACAACGAATTGTCTTCTAGATGCATACCTGTGGTCGCATAATAACTGTAGGACCATGGTCCTACTCCCTTTGACGTAAAAGCGGCTACACGGACACCATACTGCCTCCCAGGTTTAAGATCTTTTAGTTTTACTTGCGTAGGGTAGGGACCACTGGTGTTCACACTTTGATATGTTGACCAATAATAGCTGGTTTCTCTGTAGTAGATAGTGTACCCTAAAAGCTTTCCATTGGAGTAGTACTGGGAAAGAGGGATCCACTCCACAAGAAGGTCGGACGTAAATTCAAAGGTTGTCACCCGCAGGATAGTTGGAGACCTACTAGGAACTGAAAAAGAAAAAATAGAGTTGCCAAGGGGGCATGTACCTCAGTCTGTATGAGCTACAAGAACATTTAAAATATGTTTCTTCAATGTTTTTTTCTTGCCCGTAATCAAGGCTTGAAGCTCTAAGCAACCGAGACGTTTTCTAAATAATACCACCAATAATTGCTATTTGCTAAAATTAAAACAAACTGTACTAAACTAAACGTTTCGGAAACGTGTCGTGGTAGTGTTGTTTAATTAAGAATCCACTTCCCCGGCTTCAAAGTTATTGTTTCCAAAGGTTATTGCAGCTTTTGTTGTTATTGTTGTTGGTGTTGTCGTTGTTTTTACCTTTGTCTTAAACACAGAAGTAAGAACATATTTGATCAACACGAAACAATACAAAGAAGAAATTCTTTGTTTTAATGTGGTTTAGTACTTACCTCCTTCGTCGGTCCAGACCAAGACATCTGCAGTTTTGAACTGTGTCCCATTAACGTTCACAACTACAACACTAACGTTATACTCTGTATAAGCTTCAAGGCCTGTTATCTCCAAAGTTGTTGTATTTCCCGGCACTATTTTACCAATTCGTTCACTGCTGCGGTTGGAACGTTTTGCAAAAGCAGCATAAAAACGCACATCACCACTGTGTGGATGGATGGAATTGCTCCAAACTATCTCGATGCTGTTCGTGGTTCTCTTTACAACGGTCACGTTCAAGTCGGCCAAAGGGACAGCTGCGGTATGTAACATTTAATGCAGTTACTTAAACAGACAACTTTTTTGATACTATTATCGGTCCAACTCAGTTATTTCAAATACATTTCTTAAAAAAGTCATATTTTTAGATTGAGGCTGATTAATCAACCTCCCCTTGTTTCTCTTAAAATAAGGACAACAACAATTTTATGTGGCTGAAAATGGAGAAGTGGGTGACAGAGTGCTCAGTTAATATTTTAGCCCCATGAAGCCCTGGAGTGTCACGAAAACAAAACCTACAGCCCAAGGAAATGTAGACAGTGGATGGAGAGGAGGGAGTAGGCCTTCACTGAGGGCCACTGTAAACATTCCTGGGTAGAGAGGAGGGAGTGGGCCTCCTCTCTGACTGGAGGGAGTGGGCCTCCACTAACCTAACTCCAGGGGGTAAAAATTGGAGGGAGTTGGCCTCCGAAAATCGAGTCTATGGGGGCAAGAGTGTGACGAGAGGAGCACTTCATCCCCATTCCCGTGTTTATTTGACGAACTTAACAGAACATGTAAAGAACAGTGACAATAAATTGTGAATTATGATCTCTAGTATGTATTATTGGACTGGCAAAGTGTTCTAATCCGCATAAACAAACCTAAGCGGGCTACGTACAGTATTTTTGTTTTTGTTTTTTTGACAAAAGTATTATAACTTAAGAGTCTCTGAGAATCGTAAGGATCCTTTAATACATTGACATGTCTAAACCACCGAAAAGGTGGTATATAATGGCTCTAAAGGTTATAAATGTTCCTTTTTGTAATTTAAAGTAGTGTACACAAAGAAACCTCAAAAGAGACACGTATTCTGAGAGTCCCATTGCTCATTTAACAATAAACGCATATATTAAGTTCAACTATAGGTGGTGCGTAAACTCCGGAGATTTACATGTTGTGCCTGGAGTTTTAATAGTGTACAGTACAACCTAGGGGCAAGACTGGTGTTGCCCTACATTTTAAGTTTGACTGCAAAGATCTTAGTTGATGGAGAAAGGCCATAGGCAAACTGCATTATTACGAAGACCTATGAGCGAGCTTGAGCTTTGGGTGGGTGGGAGGGAATAGAAAATATTCTGGACAAAATGTCGCACTGTTGTCTAACTCGTGTAAGAGCAAAAGGACAATGGCCAAATTTAGCAAGCACGTATCAAGATAATCAAGTTCGCTCTGATTGGATGGTTCTCAGGAGGAGTCTCACGTGAGGTCATCCAAGGTTGATGAATGAATAATTAGCAGAGTACATAGCTCAAAATAGAAACAAGAGTTGTTGATTAACTGAAATTTATTTCACATATTCAATAAATTGTGATACTTTCTTAATTATTGTTCTTTTGTTTTATCTTTGTTTTTTGTTTTTACCTGGTTGTTATTTTATTTATTTGCTTACCATTTTAGACTGAAATGCTGGTAAGAGGTTCTTAAAGATGAATTACCAGTCCGTACATCACACTCTCCACGAAGTAAATTCAACGTTTCACATCCGGAACAGCTATTATAGATGCGAAGCTTTATGCTCTGTTTTTGTTTTTGTTTTTTTGTTTTTTTGGCATCACTAAATGAAAAAAACTTTGGAGAGGAAAAAAACCGACAGACGGAAAGAAGTTTAAAATGTCTCAGAAATAAGGTAAGCAGCTACCAACGAATAGCATCGATTTAAATTCTGTCGAGAGGGACTCCCAAACATTTTGGTACCGAGGCTACGCACTAGCGACTGGAAATCGTCTATCAGTAGTTTTCCTATAATATGCCATAGCCCTGAGCGAGAAAGGTCAGACAAGGTAGTACCGAAGATGTTTTACCATGAACTATCTAAGAGGCAAGTTCGTTTTGTGTTTTGATATCTCTGGCTCTGGAGGCATTTAATCATAGGATTGTGCAGACTCAAACCTTACATTCTATTAGACTTGATTCTTTTCTTTCAAGATGTTAATTTAACCTTCGTCTAGTGACTCTCAAACTGGGTTTATCGTTAAAAATACGTTATTTTCAATCTCGTAGTTCTATTACAAAAGCTTCTTCCAAAGAAAAGATTGTAACGGTAATGTTTTGCATGACAGGACTGAAAACGTGTGCACTGTAAGTACCTCCTGTTATCCCATACAAAGCCTTAGAAAACTTTCCTAAGGCTTTGTATGGGACAACAGAGGGTACTTGTAGTATTCATATCGAAAAGAATCACTTGCTCCGTACAACGTACCGAGTTGCACTTTTTCTTTTTAAGAAATAAAGTGATTTATTCAGTTAATTCTAATCCTTACCTAAATCCAGGCCTTGACTCAAGTGCCATAGTCAATTTTGACATAACTCCAGCTGTAAACAAGAGAGGCTTGTATCGTGATATTTTTGGATTCTCCAAACGAAATTTCGTGAATTGTTTTCTTGAAGGACGAGAGCCATCCACTAAGAGCAAAGACCTCTTTTCCATTTCCGTCGAAAATTTTGACGTATTCTCTACGGGAAAAATGAAATATGTTTGTCACTACTTGCATATTGTAAGGGTTATAGACAACAGGCAATGCGCAGATTTCAGTAAAGATAAACAATCTTAGCCCACCAACACGTCGGCCAACGCGTCCGTCGAGGGAGGTTTAATAATTCGTGTGTAAAGATGTTTTTCACTGCTTTTTTGTGTAGTTTCAAATTATTTACACTCAAAACAAAAGAACAAACACTATACATAGAAAAACTACAAAAGTTAGATATTCTCGCCAATCGGGAGCAAGGCCGTCTTTTATAAGGTAATTTATCAGGGAAATTATAGATGCGGAAGAGAACCTGTTAATACCGAATTGCTTGAAGATATTTTTCTTGGAGGGGGCTTAAAGCTTTCGTTGGAGTGTAAACCAAGGTCAACAAAACCATTTAATGGTGAATACAGTGAGATCGATGTTTTTCAAAGACAGTATCGCCCAGACAAATGTGGACACACCTGGCCTGTAAGAGATGCATGCAAAGTTCGGACATTTTCCCATGTAATTTCTAGTTTCACTTTCTTTTATATAGTGCGCTCATGTAAGTCTCCCTTGGACTCTCGGCAGTTCGTTTCTCTCTCTCATGGAGTAAAAACGGCTTTTGTCGAAGAGACTATAGCTATATGTGGATACACGTCTTACAGCTGGTGACAAACGTTGTTTAAACTCATTGTCACACCTAAACATAACGTAAAAGCTACAGAAACAACATACCTGCTAGAAGCAAAATATATTTGGTTGATCGAAAAAATGGCTACCGCCTGAGTTATCCCAGTGTGTGAGAGAATCCAGTTACAGTACGGGTCGAATTTACTCGTATATGTGACGTCCAGTCTGCCAAACGATTTGGTCACGTTTTCAGTACATCCTAAATTAATAAAAGAAAAAGTTACCAATAGAGAGCTGAGATGTGGATTAATGGCGTCCCCAGTCGAGTGCTGATCGATACCCTCAATCGACATCTCGATCGGTACTCGATCTACATCCAAATCAATAATACGGTCGAGACTCGATCGACACTTGATCAACAATCGACCGACTTACATGTATCCACGGAAAGTTAGTCCACTGTCGAGCGCCTGTCGAGCGAGTGTGAACCGAGGTGTCGGTGGAGTGTCAATCGATTACCGATCGCGAGTATCGATAGCGAGTATTAATCGACACTTGACCGCGTGGATGCTATTAGTACATATGATTCTAAGTTATTTCTATGAATAAGTCTGGCTTACAGTTGTTGTTATGAAAGTACATCTCCACAGATGGCAGAGAGGGTAGTACAAAACGAAAATTCAAAGAACATATGTTTAAAATTAGGATACACTCAGAAAACCACGCGAGTTTACTTCCAGACGTACCTTGGCAGATGCCAGCGGTAATGGACACGTCATCGATGGCAATGTCTCCTGTGTAGTCTGTTCCCCTTATCCCCTCGAAGGTAATCTGAGTACAAGAAAGAATGCTGGTCACCAAAACCATAACCTACCAAACGACCAATAAACAATCGCTCTATCTACTCTATCCACTTACCAGAGTAACCAGTATGACTGAGATAATTACTTTTTTGTAATTGGCTGAAAGCATGCCAACAGATTGTTATTTTGAAATTATACTGCAGTGCAATTAATAGAGGGGTAATCGTACAAACCCTAAAAACTAAAACTAGATCTGAAGTGGCCAACGTAAAGTATTTGTAGTAAAAGATAAAATAATGAAAAGCTTATGAGCTGACGTATATTTCAAAATGCCTTTTCTTGATTTATTATTTCATTTTTGTTCAATCTTCTCTTTCCCTTGTTGTACATATTGTAAATCATATGCTCCAGATCAGATGAAACAAAAACATATTCTACTTACTTTGCTGCCCAAAGTCATGGTAATCTTGGCTTTTAGCCAATGGTTGCCGTGGTCTCCTGATTTAGTAAAAACCCTTGTATTGCCGTTGTAAACATGGAGAGTATGTACTGAATATCCATACATGTGGTAATAAAACTTCAGGCAAGATAATTCTCCAATGTCAGAGCTCGCCACTGAAAAGTCGAGCTTGGCGTTATCACCATAAATCCGAGGTGAAGAGGTCTCGATATACATGTAGCTTCCTACGAAGAAACGACACTTCGACAGTGTAATGTAGGACTTTTGTTAATCTTTTTATTCCAAATAGCAGCTTTGATGTTTCACTTTGTATTGATGGTTTAATGGAAATTAGTCATTAGCAAATTGTATAGAATAGTGTTTTTTGTTTCATCTGATCTGGAGCATATGATTTACAATATGTACAACAAGGGAAAGAGAAGATTGAACAAAAATGAAATAATAAATCAAGAAAAGGCATTTTGAAATATACGTCAGCTCATAAGCTTTTCATTATTTTATCTTTTACTACAAATACTTTACGTTGGCCACTTCAGATCTAGTTTTAGTTTTTAGGGTTTGTACGATTACCCCTCTATTAATTTGCACTGCAGTATAATTTCAAAATAACAATCTGTTGGCATGCTTTCAGCCAATTACAAAAAAGTAATTATCTCAGTCATACTGGTTACTCTGGTAAGTGGATAGAGTAGATAGAGCGATTGTTTATTGGTCGTTTGGTAGGTTATGGTTTTGGTGACCAGCATTCTTTCTTGTACTCAGATTACCTTCGAGGGGATAAGGGGAACAGACTACACAGGAGACATTGCCATCGATGACGTGTCCATTACCGCTGGCATCTGCCAAGGTACGTCTGGAAGTAAACTCGCGTGGTTTTCTGAGTGTATCCTAATTTTAAACATATGTTCTTTGAATTTTCGTTTTGTACTACCCTCTCTGCCATCTGTGGAGATGTACTTTCATAACAACAACTGTAAGCCAGACTTATTCATAGAAATAACTTAGAATCATATGTACTAATAGCATCCACGCGGTCAAGTGTCGATTAATACTCGCTATCGATACTCGCGATCGGTAATCGATTGACACTCCACCGACACCTCGGTTCACACTCGCTCGACAGGCGCTCGACAGTGGACTAACTTTCCGTGGATACATGTAAGTCGGTCGATTGTTGATCAAGTGTCGATCGAGTCTCGACCGTATTATTGATTTGGATGTAGATCGAGTACCGATCGAGATGTCGATTGAGGGTATCGATCAGCACTCGACTGGGGACGCCATTAATCCACATCTCAGCTCTCTATTGGTAACTTTTTCTTTTATTAATTTAGGATGTACTGAAAACGTGACCAAATCGTTTGGCAGACTGGACGTCACATATACGAGTAAATTCGACCCGTACTGTAACTGGATTCTCTCACACACTGGGATAACTCAGGCGGTAGCCATTTTTTCGATCAACCAAATATATTTTGCTTCTAGCAGGTATGTTGTTTCTGTAGCTTTTACGTTATGTTTAGGTGTGACAATGAGTTTAAACAACGTTTGTCACCAGCTGTAAGACGTGTATCCACATATAGCTATAGTCTCTTCGACAAAAGCCGTTTTTACTCCATGAGAGAGAGAAACGAACTGCCGAGAGTCCAAGGGAGACTTACATGAGCGCACTATATAAAAGAAAGTGAAACTAGAAATTACATGGGAAAATGTCCGAACTTTGCATGCATCTCTTACAGGCCAGGTGTGTCCACATTTGTCTGGGCGATACTGTCTTTGAAAAACATCGATCTCACTGTATTCACCATTAAATGGTTTTGTTGACCTTGGTTTACACTCCAACGAAAGCTTTAAGCCCCCTCCAAGAAAAATATCTTCAAGCAATTCGGTATTAACAGGTTCTCTTCCGCATCTATAATTTCCCTGATAAATTACCTTATAAAAGACGGCCTTGCTCCCGATTGGCGAGAATATCTAACTTTTGTAGTTTTTCTATGTATAGTGTTTGTTCTTTTGTTTTGAGTGTAAATAATTTGAAACTACACAAAAAAGCAGTGAAAAACATCTTTACACACGAATTATTAAACCTCCCTCGACGGACGCGTTGGCCGACGTGTTGGTGGGCTAAGATTGTTTATCTTTACTGAAATCTGCGCATTGCCTGTTGTCTATAACCCTTACAATATGCAAGTAGTGACAAACATATTTCATTTTTCCCGTAGAGAATACGTCAAAATTTTCGACGGAAATGGAAAAGAGGTCTTTGCTCTTAGTGGATGGCTCTCGTCCTTCAAGAAAACAATTCACGAAATTTCGTTTGGAGAATCCAAAAATATCACGATACAAGCCTCTCTTGTTTACAGCTGGAGTTATGTCAAAATTGACTATGGCACTTTGAGTCAAGGCCTGGATTTAGGTAAGGATTAGAATTAACTGAATAAATCACTTTATTTCTTAAAAAGAAAAAGTGCAACTCGGTACGTTGTACGGAGCAAGTGATTCTTTTCGATATGAATACTACAAGTACCCTCTGTTGTCCCATACAAAGCCTTAGGAAAGTTTTCTAAGGCTTTGTATGGGATAACAGGAGGTACTTACAGTGCACACGTTTTCAGTCCTGTCATGCAAAACATTACCGTTACAATCTTTTCTTTGGAAGAAGCTTTTGTAATAGAACTACGAGATTGAAAATAACGTATTTTTAACGATAAACCCAGTTTGAGAGTCACTAGACGAAGGTTAAATTAACATCTTGAAAGAAAAGAATCAAGTCTAATAGAATGTAAGGTTTGAGTCTGCACAATCCTATGATTAAATGCCTCCAGAGCCAGAGATATCAAAACACAAAACGAACTTGCCTCTTAGATAGTTCATGGTAAAACATCTTCGGTACTACCTTGTCTGACCTTTCTCGCTCAGGGCTATGGCATATTATAGGAAAACTACTGATAGACGATTTCCAGTCGCTAGTGCGTAGCCTCGGTACCAAAATGTTTGGGAGTCCCTCTCGACAGAATTTAAATCGATGCTATTCGTTGGTAGCTGCTTACCTTATTTCTGAGACATTTTAAACTTCTTTCCGTCTGTCGGTTTTTTTCCTCTCCAAAGTTTTTTTCATTTAGTGATGCCAAAAAAACAAAAAAACAAAAACAAAAACAGAGCATAAAGCTTCGCATCTATAATAGCTGTTCCGGATGTGAAACGTTGAATTTACTTCGTGGAGAGTGTGATGTACGGACTGGTAATTCATCTTTAAGAACCTCTTACCAGCATTTCAGTCTAAAATGGTAAGCAAATAAATAAAATAACAACCAGGTAAAAACAAAAACAAAGATAAAACAAAAGAACAATAATTAAGAAAGTATCACAATTTATTGAATATGTGAAATAAATTTCAGTTAATCAACAACTCTTGTTTCTATTTTGAGCTATGTACTCTGCTAATTATTCATTCATCAACCTTGGATGACCTCACGTGAGACTCCTCCTGAGAACCATCCAATCAGAGCGAACTTGATTATCTTGATACGTGCTTGCTAAATTTGGCCATTGTCCTTTTGCTCTTACACGAGTTAGACAACAGTGCGACATTTTGTCCAGAATATTTTCTATTCCCTCCCACCCACCCAAAGCTCAAGCTCGCTCATAGGTCTTCGTAATAATGCAGTTTGCCTATGGCCTTTCTCCATCAACTAAGATCTTTGCAGTCAAACTTAAAATGTAGGGCAACACCAGTCTTGCCCCTAGGTTGTACTGTACACTATTAAAACTCCAGGCACAACATGTAAATCTCCGGAGTTTACGCACCACCTATAGTTGAACTTAATATATGCGTTTATTGTTAAATGAGCAATGGGACTCTCAGAATACGTGTCTCTTTTGAGGTTTCTTTGTGTACACTACTTTAAATTACAAAAAGGAACATTTATAACCTTTAGAGCCATTATATACCACCTTTTCGGTGGTTTAGACATGTCAATGTATTAAAGGATCCTTACGATTCTCAGAGACTCTTAAGTTATAATACTTTTGTCAAAAAAACAAAAACAAAAATACTGTACGTAGCCCGCTTAGGTTTGTTTATGCGGATTAGAACACTTTGCCAGTCCAATAATACATACTAGAGATCATAATTCACAATTTATTGTCACTGTTCTTTACATGTTCTGTTAAGTTCGTCAAATAAACACGGGAATGGGGATGAAGTGCTCCTCTCGTCACACTCTTGCCCCCATAGACTCGATTTTCGGAGGCCAACTCCCTCCAATTTTTACCCCCTGGAGTTAGGTTAGTGGAGGCCCACTCCCTCCAGTCAGAGAGGAGGCCCACTCCCTCCTCTCTACCCAGGAATGTTTACAGTGGCCCTCAGTGAAGGCCTACTCCCTCCTCTCCATCCACTGTCTACATTTCCTTGGGCTGTAGGTTTTGTTTTCGTGACACTCCAGGGCTTCATGGGGCTAAAATATTAACTGAGCACTCTGTCACCCACTTCTCCATTTTCAGCCACATAAAATTGTTGTTGTCCTTATTTTAAGAGAAACAAGGGGAGGTTGATTAATCAGCCTCAATCTAAAAATATGACTTTTTTAAGAAATGTATTTGAAATAACTGAGTTGGACCGATAATAGTATCAAAAAAGTTGTCTGTTTAAGTAACTGCATTAAATGTTACATACCGCAGCTGTCCCTTTGGCCGACTTGAACGTGACCGTTGTAAAGAGAACCACGAACAGCATCGAGATAGTTTGGAGCAATTCCATCCATCCACACAGTGGTGATGTGCGTTTTTATGCTGCTTTTGCAAACGTTCCAACCGCAGCAGTGAACGAATTGGTAAAATAGTGCCGGGAAATACAACAACTTTGGAGATAACAGGCCTTGAAGCTTATACAGAGTATAACGTTAGTGTTGTAGTTGTGAACGTTAATGGGACACAGTTCAAAACTGCAGATGTCTTGGTCTGGACCGACGAAGGAGGTAAGTACTAAACCACATTAAAACAAAGAATTTCTTCTTTGTATTGTTTCGTGTTGATCAAATATGTTCTTACTTCTGTGTTTAAGACAAAGGTAAAAACAACGACAACACCAACAACAATAACAACAAAAGCTGCAATAACCTTTGGAAACAATAACTTTGAAGCCGGGGAAGTGGATTCTTAATTAAACAACACTACCACGACACGTTTCCGAAACGTTTAGTTTAGTACAGTTTGTTTTAATTTTAGCAAATAGCAATTATTGGTGGTATTATTTAGAAAACGTCTCGGTTGCTTAGAGCTTCAAGCCTTGATTACGGGCAAGAAAAAAACATTGAAGAAACATATTTTAAATGTTCTTGTAGCTCATACAGACTGAGGTACATGCCCCCTTGGCAACTCTATTTTTTCTTTTTCAGTTCCTAGTAGGTCTCCAACTATCCTGCGGGTGACAACCTTTGAATTTACGTCCGACCTTCTTGTGGAGTGGATCCCTCTTTCCCAGTACTACTCCAATGGAAAGCTTTTAGGGTACACTATCTACTACAGAGAAACCAGCTATTATTGGTCAACATATCAAAGTGTGAACACCAGTGGTCCCTACCCTACGCAAGTAAAACTAAAAGATCTTAAACCTGGGAGGCAGTATGGTGTCCGTGTAGCCGCTTTTACGTCAAAGGGAGTAGGACCATGGTCCTACAGTTATTATGCGACCACAGGTATGCATCTAGAAGACAATTCGTTGTGTATGAGTCACCCAACGTTGTGCTTGCTAAACTCAACGTGTTTACTCGAGAGATGGTTAAAAGAGAGCAGCTTCCAACCATTTGAGCTACGTGCATGGTTTGTTTTGGTCCTCTTAGGATCTGCATCAAACCTTTTGGTATGCATGTAAAACCCAGAAATACAAGTTTTGAAAGTGTTCAGTGAAAGAAAAAATAATTGTTGCCAAAGAAAGCTGGGCTGAACGTAGGTGAATGGGCTGGAGTAGGTATGCAGTTAGTTAAGTAAGTAGGTACCTACCAACTGAAAAACGTAGAACTAAAGAAGGGCTAGAGTGACTACTACCGAAACGTCTGAAGGTTCCAAACAAACCGACATGTAGCTAGGTAGGTAGGAAGTGGCTTGGTAAGTGGGTACATGGTGAGATAAACAGGCATATTTGTCAGTGGGTTGGTAGGTAGAAAGGTATTATTTACCTTCTTGTACTTGTTTTTAAAATACTTGTTCTTTTATCATTTTTTTCGAGGTTGCTCCATCGCTTTAAATGAAAGCTTTGGCCATATAGACTATACAGGCGCGGATTACAATTACCTTCGATGCAGTTGGATAATTCAGAACGCTGGTATACGCGAACCTATCGCTTTGATTTCCGTACAAGAAATAAATCTTCGATATTGCAGGTAATATGAAATGGTCATTTATTTAAGAAATAGATCTAGAAATATTGTTCTTTGTTTTTATCGACGAGTTACAGAAACACCAGTGAAGTTTGGAAAAACCCGAAGTACTGTGAGAATACGAGCAGAAACTTACACTTGAGTTTCTATTTAACAATTAGATTATGAGCTCGAGATTTCTATCGCGTGATAGTTAACGAGGGCGCAGCCCGAGTCAACTATCGCGCGATAGAAATCTCGAGCTCATAATCTAATTGTTTTAGTGTAAATCTACTAGTAGCTCAAAACTTAATTTAAATCCTCTTCCCAACACTTCGAAAACGCCAAGAAACAGCCGTCATTTTGTTAACAAGCGCACACTGTTACGCTACTCACTATCTGTCACAGAATAGAACGTGAGTAGCGTAGCCAATCAGAGGACGTCATTCGTGATAGAACGCTAGTAGATTTATACTAAAAATCGATAGAAACGCGGTGCACGCGTTTTCCTTTTTCTTCTAGGAAATAACACGACGAGAAGAAAAAAAGACAACTTGTTTACTTTGATAATCAAAATGTAAATTATCTTTGCTCGCGACATCATTACATCAATAACTCGTGTTAGTTCTGTGTTTCTTAGTATCCAGTTACAGAAACACTATTTAAACCAAGTAACAAAATGGAATACTTTTTACCTTCGTTGATCTAAGATTTGAAATATGTGTACTTTCTTCTTATTTCTCAGCGAATATGCCAGGATAATTGCTGGGAACTCCATTGAAGCTCTTTTTCACAGTGGCTGCGATGGGCAATTTGCTCCAGAAATTCTCACGGATGTTCATTTTGGACGCTCACACAATATCTCCGTTCAAGTATATACGGGAAGTTCAAGTAGTAATATCAAGATTAAGTTCGCCATCCTGAAGAAAGGTCTGACGTCAGGTATGTAAATAAGATCCACTAAATATGCTATAAAGGACAGCAAATTAACGTCAAGGTGATGGTCATCATCATCATCGTCATCGTCATCATCG
>JAHPZR010048189.1:5000-17500 GCA_019787425.1 Platygyra sinensis
TTTTAGCCGCTACTCCTCGAACTCTGTGAAGGAACATGCTAAGAAAAGCAAGATCACGGGCACTATTGTGCATCGCTGCTAATATAAGTGACCGATTTGCACCTTCTCGACATCACAGAAAAAGTGGTTTACTTCTAAACCGATTGTGATCACTGATTCATGTTCATCAATCACAACAAAGAAGCAACGCAATTTTTTTAAATAAGTACTAGTGAGCACACAGCAACACATCTTGTCAACTTGTTTTACTTTCTTCGACCGGTTTCGTCTGATCAAGCACACAGACTTCGTCAGGGGGTTTGAACAAGATGGATAAGAGAAACTTATTTTACACCTAATCTATACAGTACAAATCACGTTCCAACTAGGCTGTGAATATCGAAAAATACCTACAGAAAATTACGGGCACGATATGATTAAAATCCTGTGTGACCTGCAATGTTTACTTTTGGGGCTCAAGGATTTTACCCTACACAAACCTACACAGCACAAATTATCGGTCACCGGGCATAATTCCAATATAATATGTCACCTAACTTAAAAATACACCACAAGGAGCCTGTACACAACTGAAAAAGCTCTATTAGGTTATTTCCTCTCGATTTATACCATCTTGTGAGATTTTAGACCATTACACATGTTAATTTCGCAATGAACTTCACGCAAGCAAAGAAGTTTCGGTAGATTTTATCACATATTTCACGGTTATTCAGACGACTACTTACACATTCCGCATATCAACATTCCCCAAGTCCATTTGCGATAAAACTACGGCGAAAAGGTGTTGATCTCTCTCCAAAATCCCTTGTTTTGGACGTGGAACAGCTTTTCGCCATACATTTCCTTCTAGCGACAAGCAATGTTTGCCCCCTGGCGATCCCAGAGTTCTTTGTGCATAACATGGGTATCCGATTACTGGCAAATCATTCATTGCAAGTCGTCGTCGCGCGCATCACGTACGCCCTCTTAAAGCTTTTTTTAACATGCAGTTTCTCCAAATGGGAAGAGCGATGGCCTCATGTTTAATTTAGTGTGTTCGTCTCAGGGTCAAGCGGTCTCGGTTTGAGCCCTGGCAATGGACATTGTGTTGTGTTCTTGGACATTCTCACAGTGCCTCTCTCCACTCAGGTGTATAATGGGTACCGGCGAACTTAATGCTGGGGACAGCCCTGCAATGGACCAGCATCCAGGGGGAGAAGAAATACTCTTAGTCACTTCAGGCTATGGAAACCGGGAAACGCTCTGGCCGAATTCGAAGGGCCACTTGGATCGAATACAGACTTGAATAAAGCATGTTGGGATATCCTTGACTTTACCTGTTTCATTTTTGTTACAGATTTTCTAGTTTATAGTTTAAAAATATTTAGTTTAAGTACAAACAACCACACAAGCTTCTTAGCTTTAACTCTTATCCGTTTTCAAATAAAGGTTATCTATCAAAGAGCGAGGCTCTATTTTGCGTCACTTACCTTGTCTTAGAATAGTTTCACAGATTCCATCCAAAACCGTCAAATCATCCAAAGCAATATCACCTGCATTTCCATCACCGACAGTTCCTTCGATTACAAACTAAAAAAGAATACGAAGATTACATCTCAGTCTTGCAGTATTTCTAAAATGCGAAAGACCTTTTTTCTTCGGAATTTTATCCTCATGGCATACAAACTTTTAAAAACAGTGATCAAATGTTCTTTTACAAACTCCATGGTCTGATCCAGCCAGGCCGGGAAGGCTGGAAGTCACGCCATAAGACACCAAAAACAAAGCAAATTTATGCTGGACTGGCTGACCTGGATTTGTTTTGGAAGATATTTGTCGCAATGTTTTGCCATACAACATGGAGGACTTTGTACGATTGAATCGTTTACAACAAAGCCGCACTTTTAATTATTGTAATTATGTTTGGGATGTTGGCGCGATATCCGTATGGACTTTGCCGACCCAATATAATGTAGAGTGTAGATGTATATTGCAGTCAAACGAAGTGAAGTGTACCCCTCAAGATTACATTAACAAATTGATTATATAAGTTTAGAACCCGCGAGTCGTTTCAAGAATGCAATAATGAATTGATTATTGAAACATTGAACTAACTAGTCGTCCCAAGAAAACGGCTAATGGGTTCAATGTTCAGAAAGCTCAATGTTTATTTTTGAAATGACTAGCGAGTTCAATATTCAAGGATCAATTCATTACTGCATTCTTGAAACGACTAGTGAATTCAATATTCAAATAATCAATTCATCAATGTGATCTTGAGAGGTACGCTTCACTTGGTTTGACTGTGAAAGAACACGGTTTACGAGATTAAGCCTTAAGTTTGACCTTTTATAGACCTTAAATTTACAACTTACTCTATACAAATTTGGACTGCTCAGAGCCGTCTGTCCAAATCTCCAGCGGTTTCCTTGATCTCCAGACAGCTGCCAGACAGGAGCATCTGATTGGTTAGTTTTCATAGAAATGCTCAGATTGCCGAAATCTGAGCCGTACATGTGATACCAAAACTGAACACAAACTGTTTCATTGGCTTCCATCCAGCCACTTAGCAGCTTCGCCTCATCTCCGTGGTTTTTGTCGAAAGTATCAACAAACATATATGATCCTGCAAAATAGCAGCGGAGCACGTCATCAAGTATTTAAAACTCACCACTTGTTCGGGTGGGTAAAATGGTACGACTCGCGCGCACGAGTTGTAAAATTAATTTAACCGTTTGTCGGCTCTGGAATTAATTCAATTCCTAATTGTGGTAACGTTTAGTCAACTTGGTCTCTGAAGCGCGTTTCACGTGACAAACTTTTCTAATGCTAAAACTACTTACCGAAATAGGTAAAAGACAAAATCAACTTATATGAGTGAAGCTGGTGCAAATGGTGCAGGATTTCCAAGTACTGCCTCATGTTATTTCGTTAAAAGTAACGATTCGCTACTTGAACCAATCGTACAAATACTAAATCGACTCCACTCCATGGTTCGTACAAGTTGTACCATTTGAGCCTCGTGCACTTGAATCTTAATTTCACATGTCGAACAACCCTTGCGTCGTCCGGAAAATCAGGATTCCACTATAACTCTATTGGAATGAATCAAAGCTTTTAACGCGAGTGGAATCGAACGCAAAGGCCACTCCAGATTCATTCCGGCCACAAAAGGTGACAGAAATTTGAAAATTAAACAATACACAGAGCTGTAAACAGGTCATGTCGCTGGAATTTGTGAATATTTTAGTTAAAGTCGAGACTAACCCTGTACAAATGCGTTGTCAGTGCTTTTATTCAGCGGTTATGGCGAATTCGAAGCTGGACTATTCCGATTTTGCCACTATAAATACACGCTATACTACTTAGACAGTTATCAAAATCAATCAACTTTACTAATGTCGAGATTTCAGCATTTCATTTCAATGGCGTCTTTTCATACCATCTTTATTGAATGTGTGATCGTAACTCGGTCCAGCCCTTTCTCTTCTTGTCTCGGCTGAGCCCACGCTCCAGTAGAGAGTTGCGTTCTCATCAGCTTCCAGCCCACAATTCTCATTTTCAAAACTGCAGTGACCTGTTCCGAAACACGGTGAAATGACGGATTACTTCTCGGACGGATTATTTCCCTAAGGAGAAAGAAAAAACAAGCAGCGGTTACAAACGTAACAAATAAGTTACGCATGGTATATATTCAACTTGACGTTTCGTATGCAACAACGTACATCTTCAGAAGTGACGACGGGTTACAAAATATGAAAAGATTTAAAAAGATTAAAACTAAAGTGAGGTACAATAGCCCCTATGCAAAAATGGCTGCCATTAAATTATCCTTTTGTTTGTATTCAAAATAGCCCCACTAACCTCGTTCGGGATACAGCATTCACGTGTGCAAAATGCCCACTCTATCTCCTGCACAATAGGTGGGTACTCACGGGTTTATCATGATGCTGTACATATTTCCTATGGCTGGTGACTAGCTTGTGTGTAAAACAATCTGCTCACATAAGTTCTAGATTAACACACTACGATGCCTGATCTTAAGGATGGGCTACAAAGTACGGTGAGTTCACTCCAATAGGGGTCAGTCTAAGAAAGGATAAAGTTAGTGATGGAGATAACACATAGAGGAAGAGATATTTGGTTATATTGAGGAATTGTGTGAAGAAAAAAGAAAGTCGGGATACTGATGACATTGTGGACATAAGGGGTGTGAAGGAAATGTGTGAAGATGGTGGTTGTGAAGAGAGATGAGAAAATGTATGGAGAGGGGGGTGTACAATGACACAGTGACAGTTACGCTATATGGGATAAAACCACACAGGCAGGACGGTGATACAAAAGTGAAGAAGGTATCTAGATATAAGGGGGACGAAGTATGATTGAGGCGAGGGAGACATATGTATCGGGCACAATGTGGGGTGGTGTGGAAGTGGATGGCGTCGACAGACTGGTAAAACACGGGGTGACACAGGGAGAAACATCAGGACAGTAAGCGGTGAGATAAGGGGAGGAAGGACAAGAGTTACAGGAATAAAGGGAAGAAGATGGAAGGAAGTAATACAATATAGGAGAGATATGTGGAAAGGGGCAAGTAGGAAGAATAATAGAAGGATTATGGTGGGATGAGAGGAAAGAAGGGAAAGATGTGAGTGCAAGGAAGGTGGGAGGAGAGGAAAAAAGCATGAAGATGGAAAGGGCAAAATGATGACAAAGAAAAGGGAAAAAAGAACTAATAAAGTTATATAGGGAGGACGATGGGAGAAAGCCAAATAAAAGTACAAAACAAGACATCTGACAAACCAATACCACGAACAAGCTAAACAGCATGAATGGCCACAGAAGAGACTCAAAAATAAGGAAAGAATTCCTCACCAAAGTAGACTCTAGTTTTCGTGGTAGAGAACTGAAACTACATGGGCGACAACTGGTACAGGGAAACACTTGGTAGTAAAAAATCGATTTTTGAGCGTCTTGGTCACATTTTGTCCACCTTTCCCCCAACACAAGGTTGATTTTTCGATTTTCTTTCGACTTACACAGACCACAGTGCCCACACAACATTTGAATTGGGGGGGCCGGGGGGTATCAGAGAATTAAAGCTAGATGCAAATAAAATAGAACAAACGCTTAACGTTATCGAAAAAAAAGACGTTCATTCCCTAAAGATTGTCTCAACTAACTTTTGTCAAGCTCATTGTAGCTTGCAAAACTGGGCTAATGTGGGGGTGGTGCTCTTTACGCATGGAAATGACATTCATCTTCTTTTTATATTTCCCCGCATAAGCCTCTATCGCAAGCTAGTTCCAGTCAAATAACCCCGGGAATACAACACGTTCTATTCCCTGCTTCCGACTAACTTATGAAGTGTAAAAGGTACGACATCAGACGAGATAGTCTGTTCATGGTTAGAAGTCCTGACTTACACACACAGAAGGTGTATTGGTTCCATCTATATGCGAAGTTGTTTTTACTACATGTAGTTGACCAGAATCAAGTTCCATCAAGGCATTGGTGACTAGAGGGTGCATTGATTTTAAATGAAAGGTAAATGAACGAAATAAGATTTCTAAAAAACTCTCGAGTAGTAGCGGTAAGCTAGACGTTTTCATGCTTAGCCCTAATTCAGTATTCGTTTGAGAAGTAGAAACATTTACCGCGTTTCTGTTTAGGTGGCTCAAAAGAGTTTCCAGCATATTCCACGACTTAGATTTGATGTGTCATTGTAACCACTCTTTATCAATTGATGCTACAATCATGGTATCAAAAAAGTGCCCAATCTTCGTGAATACTTTAGTATTGTTTTCAGTGGACACAATAGGTTACCATAGCACACTATGATCTGCTAAAACAGCCCTTAATTTTAGCTTTAAACGCTTCTATTTCAAAAACGGCACGGTGAAATGGTTTTTTTTTATAGAATTTTTGATAAGCAGGATACGATACAACTTTTGGCAAAGTTTTAAAAATTCTGTACATGTTGTTCAGAGCCACTTAAATTTTCGAAAATTAAGGTGGCTCTGACCCCATGTACAGAATTTTTAAAAACTTTGCCAAACGTTGCTTTTATCATGCACTTATAAAAAGTTATATAAGAAAAATTTCACCGTCCGTTTTTGAAATTAACGCTTAAAGCTGAAAAATTAAGGGTGTTTTTAGGCAGTCATATCTTTTATGCTGCAATATTTAATAATCTTAGAAACATTGTCTAAATAGTATGCTTTTTTATCTTTTTTAGTATTTTTATTTATCATTTTCAGTTACTTTTTCTTTTTATTATTATTATTATTATTACTATTTTTATTTTGTGACTATTCTGTAAAGTAGCTGGTTGCTAAGTGTGTTGGTCACGTAAATAAAACTTACTTCTTTACTTACTTACTTACTTACTTAGGTCATAGTGTTTGCTATGGTGACCTATTGTGTCACGAAAATAACTACCAACGTGTTCACCAGTGATTGGGCAGTGTTTTGATACCATAATTGTAGCATCAATTGTTAAAGAGTGGTTATAATGACACATCAAAATCTACGTCTTTTTAGAAAGTGCTGGAAAACTGTTTTGAGCCACCTTAACAATTAGATTATGAGCTCGAGATTTCTATGAGGTGATAGTTGATGAAGCCGAAGGCCGAATCAACTATCGCCTCATAGAAATCGAGAGCGAATAATCTAATTGTTTTAGTAGAATTCCTACTGAAATTTCCTTCAAAAACGATTTCAATTATTTCTGGTCTGAGAATTAGCTTCACGCTTTAGAGAATTTGAGCGGACTGAATTGTCAATTTGACATTTTCAGTTGTGTACGCACGCTTATCAGTTTCTTTCAAATTTCGAGCTTTTTTAATTCAAGAAACCGTAAATGCCCTCCTTTTAGTCTTCTCAGGAATTTTGTTTATTCATTTGTTTCTAAATGTTATTTCAAAACTTCGGAGAAACGAGGAAACGTTGGACTTTTGTCGACCACACCAAGCCACTGCACACTAACGGCTGATAGTGTGCAATGGCTCAGCCAATCAGATTACAGCATTGCATTAGTATACTAGTAGAATTATACTGATGAGTTTTAGTATAAATCTACAAGCATTCTATCACAATACCGTTTCTCTGATTGGCTAGGCTACTCACTATCTATTCTGTAATAGATAAGAGTAGCGCTGTAGTGTGGCCCTTTATTTAAACTTGGGGAATTGTTAGAGATCGAGAATGTAATGTTTACACACACTGAGAAGTGTCGAAGAGTTTTTCATCCTTACACTTTGTTTATCGTCATAATGTCACGCATCATATGAGTTGTTTAGCTCACTTCTCAGTACTAATCGTCTGTCACTCGTCTAGTCTTTGGGGTTTCTAACGTTTTTATATACATGCCTGAATGTCTATCCATTTTAGAAATCTTATTTCGTTCATATTACCTTTCAGAAAATCAATGCCCCTCTAGTCACCAATGCCTTGATGGAACTTGCATTTCGTGGTCAATACATGTAGTAAAACACCTTTCTGTATAGATGGAACCAATACACCTTCGTGTGTGGTAAGTCAGACTTCTAACCATGAACAGATTATCTCTGTCTGATGTCGTACCTTTTACACTTCATTAAGTTCGGACGCCGGGGAATAGACGTGTTCGTATTCCCGGTATTTGACTGGAACTAGCTTGCGATAGAGGCTTATGCGGGGGATATCATAAAAAAGAGATGAATGTCATTTCATGTGTAAAGACACCCCCACATTAGCCTCAGTTTTGCAAGCTACAATGAGCGACAAAAGTAGTTGAGACAATTTTAGGAAATGACGCTTTTCGATACTTAAGTGTTTGTTCTATTTTATTTGCATCTAGCTTTAATTTCTCTGATACCCCGGCCCCCCAATTCAATGTTGTGTGGGCGCTGTGGTCTGTGTAGTCGAAGAAATAGAAAAATCAACCTTGTGTTGGGGGTAAGGGGGCAAAATGTGACCAAGACGCTCAAAAATCGAATTTTACTACCAAGTGTCTCGACAGTTTTTGTCGCCCATTGTAGTTTCAGTTCTATACCACGAAAACGAATATGGCTTATTTGGTGAGGAATTCTTGCCTTATTTTTGAGTCTCTTCTGTGGCCTTTTCATGCCTTGGTTAGCCTTGTAGGATTGGGTTTGTCAGAGGTCTTGGTGTGAAGTTTATTTGGCTTTATCCCATAGAATAATATATACATGTAGGAGCGTCTGTGTTTTTCACTTTGCTTTGCAGAATTTGGAAATTGCCATCTTAATGATTTGGGGTGCATCTCGAAAAATTCCAGTGCACATCACAGATGTAAATCTTTCAGAGGTAATAACCACAATAATCCTGTCTATTATTCATTTCATAATTACCTTTTCCTTCCATTGTAACTGAATTCACATAGTTCATGCAGGTAACTTCCAATATAAACATGTAGTAGGAGATAAGTTTAACACGGTTCAAGTCAATAACAAAAATGAGAAATATTGTTAAAATGGCAACATCTCACTGAATTAAACGTCGGGGTGACCAAGACGAAGGAAAATATCATAAAAGTTCTTGTTTTCGGCCATTTCAATTAAATGAGAAAGAGGAAACGAACGGCGGTTACAAATATAACAAATAAGTTACGAATGGTATATTCAACTTGACGTTTCGAATGCAACAACGTACGTCTTCAGAAGTGACGGTTACAAAATATGACAAGATTTAAAAAGACTAAAACTAAAGCAAGGTATAGACCCTATGCAAAAATGGCTTCCTGAATTTGTTATCCCGAACGAGGTTAGTGGGGCTATTTTGAATACAAACAAAAGGATAATTTAATGGCAGCCATTTTTGCATAGGGGCTATTGTACCTCACTTTAGTTTTAATCTTTTTAAATCTTTTCATATTTTGTAACCCGTCGTCACTTCTGAAGATGTACGTTGTTGCATACGAAACGTCAAGTTGAATATATACCATGCGTAACTTATTTGTTACGTTTGTAACCGCTGCTTGTTTTTTCTTTCTCCTTAGGGAAATAATCCGTCCGAGAAGTAATCCGTCATTTCACCGTGTTTCGGAACAGGTCACTGCAGTTTTGAAAATGAGAATTGTGGGCTGGAAGCTGATGAGAACGCAACTCTCTACTGGAGCGTGGGCTCAGCCGAGACAAGAAGAGAAAGGGCTGGACCGAGTTACGATCACACATTCAATAAAGATGGTATGAAAAGACGCCATTGAAATGAAATGCTGAAATCTCGACATTAGTAAAGTTGATTGATTTTGATAACTGTCTAAGTAGTATAGCGTGTATTTATAGTGGCAAAATCGGAATAGTCCAGCTTCGAATTCGCCATAACCGCTGAATAAAAGCACTGACAACGCATTTGTACAGGGTTAGTCTCGACTTTAACTAAAATATTCACAAATTCCAGCGACATGACCTGTTTACAGCTCTGTGTATTGTTTAATTTTCAAATTTCTGTCACCTTTTGTGGCCGGAATGAATCTGGAGTGGCCTTTGCGTTCGATTCCACTCGCGTTAAAAGCTTTGATTCATTCCAATAGAGTTATAGTGGAATCCTGATTTTCCGGACGACGCAAGGGTTGTTCGACATGTGAAATTAAGATTCAAGTGCACGAGGCTCAAATGGTACAACTTGTACGAACCATGGAGTGGAGTCGATTTAGTATTTGTACGATTGGTTCAAGTAGCGAATCGTTACTTTTAACGAAATAACATGAGGCAGTACTTGGAAATCCTGCACCATTTGCACCAGCTTCACTCATATAAGTTGATTTTGTCTTTTACCTATTTCGGTAAGTAGTTTTAGCATTAGAAAAGTTTGTCACGTGAAACGCGCTTCAGAGACCAAGTTGACTAAACGTTACCACAATTAGGAATTGAATTAATTCCAGAGCCGACAAACGGTTAAATTAATTTTACAACTCGTGCGCGCGAGTCGTACCATTTTACCCACCCGAACAAGTGGTGAGTTTTTAAATACTTGATGACGTGCTCCGCTGCTATTTTGCAGGATCATATATGTTTGTTGATACTTTCGACAAAAACCACGGAGATGAGGCGAAGCTGCTAAGTGGCTGGATGGAAGCCAATGAAACAGTTTGTGTTCAGTTTTGGTATCACATGTACGGCTCAGATTTCGGCAATCTGAGCATTTCTATGAAAACTAACCAATCAGATGCTCCTGTCTGGCAGCTGTCTGGAGATCAAGGAAACCGCTGGAGATTTGGACAGACGGCTCTGAGCAGTCCAAATTTGTATAGAGTAAGTTGTAAATTTAAGGTCTATAAAAGGTCAAACTTAAGGCTTAATCTCGTAAACCGTGTTCTTTCACAGTCAAACCAAGTGAAGCGTACCTCTCAAGATCACATTGATGAATTGATTATTTGAATATTGAATTCACTAGTCGTTTCAAGAATGCAGTAATGAATTGATCCTTGAATATTGAACTCGCTAGTCATTTCAAAAATAAACATTGAGCTTTCTGAACATTGAACCCATTAGCCGTTTTCTTGGGACGACTAGTTAGTTCAATGTTTCAATAATCAATTCATTATTGCATTCTTGAAACGACTCGCGGGTTCTAAACTTATATAATCAATTTGTTAATGTAATCTTGAGGGGTACACTTCACTTCGTTTGACTGCAATATACATCTACACTCTACATTATATTGGGTCGGCAAAGTCCATACGGATATCGCGCCAACATCCCAAACATAATTACAATAATTAAAAGTGCGGCTTTGTTGTAAACGATTCAATCGTACAAAGTCCTCCATGTTGTATGGCAAAACATTGCGACAAATATCTTCCAAAACAAATCCAGGTCAGCCAGTCCAGCATAAATTTGCTTTGTTTTTGGTGTCTTATGGCGTGACTTCCAGCCTTCCCGGCCTGGCTGGATCAGACCATGGAGTTTGTAAAAGAACATTTGATCACTGTTTTTAAAAGTTTGTATGCCATGAGGATAAAATTCCGAAGAAAAAAGGTCTTTCGCATTTTAGAAATACTGCAAGACTGAGATGTAATCTTCGTATTCTTTTTTAGTTTGTAATCGAAGGAACTGTCGGTGATGGAAATGCAGGTGATATTGCTTTGGATGATTTGACGGTTTTGGATGGAATCTGTGAAACTATTCTAAGACAAGGTAAGTGACGCAAAATAGAGCCTCGCTCTTTGATAGATAACCTTTATTTGAAAACGGATAAGAGTTAAAGCTAAGAAGCTTGTGTGGTTGTTTGTACTTAAACTAAATATTTTTAAACTATAAACTAGAAAATCTGTAACAAAAATGAAACAGGTAAAGTCAAGGATATCCCAACATGCTTTATTCAAGTCTGTATTCGATCCAAGTGGCCCTTCGAATTCGGCCAGAGCGTTTCCCGGTTTCCATAGCCTGAAGTGACTAAGAGTATTTCTTCTCCCCCTGGATGCTGGTCCATTGCAGGGCTGTCCCCAGCATTAAGTTCGCCGGTACCCATTTATACACCTGAGTGGAGAGAGGCACTGTGAGAATGTCCAAGAACACAACACAATGTCCATTGCCAGGGCTCAAACCGAGACCGCTTGACCCTGAGACGAACACACTAAATTAAACATGAGGCCATCGCTCTTCCCATTTGGAGAAACTGCATGTTAAAAAAAGCTTTAAGAGGGCGTACGTGATGCGCGCGACGACGACTTGCAATGAATGATTTGCCAGTAATCGGATACCCATGTTATGCACAAAGAACTCTGGGATCGCCAGGGGGCAAACATTGCTTGTCGCTAGAAGGAAATGTATGGCGAAAAGCTGTTCCACGTCCAAAACAAGGGATTTTGGAGAGAGATCAACACCTTTTCGCCGTAGTTTTATCGCAAATGGACTTGGGGAATGTTGATATGCGGAATGTGTAAGTAGTCGTCTGAATAACCGTGAAATATGTGATAAAATCTACCGAAACTTCTTTGCTTGCGTGAAGTTCATTGCGAAATTAACATGTGTAATGGTCTAAAATCTCACAAGATGGTATAAATCGAGAGGAAATAACCTAATAGAGCTTTTTCAGTTGTGTACAGGCTCCTTGTGGTGTATTTTTAAGTTAGGTGACATATTATATTGGAATTATGCCCGGTGACCGATAATTTGTGCTGTGTAGGTTTGTGTAGGGTAAAATCCTTGAGCCCCAAAAGTAAACATTGCAGGTCACACAGGATTTTAATCATATCGTGCCCGTAATTTTCTGTAGGTATTTTTCGATATTCACAGCCTAGTTGGAACGTGATTTGTACTGTATAGATTAGGTGTAAAATAAGTTTCTCTTATCCATCTTGTTCAAACCCCCTGACGAAGTCTGTGTGCTTGATCAGACGAAACCGGTCGAAGAAAGTAAAACAAGTTGACAAGATGTGTTGCTGTGTGCTCACTAGTACTTATTTAAAAAAATTGCGTTGCTTCTTTGTTGTGATTGATGAACATGAATCAGTGATCACAATCGGTTTAGAAGTAAACCACTTTTTCTGTGATGTCGAGAAGGTGCAAATCGGT
>JAHPZR010048189.1:22500-29776 GCA_019787425.1 Platygyra sinensis
TTTTTGACTTAGTACGCATGCGCTGCATTTAACAGAGAAAAAATTGAGAATTGCTGTTTTATTGTATATCGATACCTTTTCTAACATACCTTTGTAACAAAATACTAAAACTATCAATACACTGCCTTCAATTATGAAGATTGAAAACTTGCTCAGATAGTGCGAGCATTTAGCAAATAAAATGATCGCTGAATCGATGACATGTTTGTTTTTTTGCAATTCTTGTGCGCGCGCTGAATCGCATCAGCAAAAGCGCGCACAAAAACTGTGTTTGGCCACCTTTATGCATATGCCACATACACCTTATTCCAAAATGGCCGCCATTTTAGTTTTCCTTTGTTTACTTGAAAATTAGTCCTTGTTGCCTCGTTCCTAAACTCAAAATTCAAAAGAATATTTTATCTTTAATGAGGCAACAGGAGCTAATTTGCAAGTGAACAAAAGAATACTAAAATGGAGGGCATTTTGGAATAGGTGTATATGCAGATATGAATTCAACTTCCGAAGCAACTGAACTTAATTTAACGAGCTACCCCTGCCGCTATTTTGCGCATGATTTTCATCAGTCTAGACATATCCATTATCAGAAAGACGCTGGTTTGGAGACGTACCTCTCCCAATAATTTATCTACCTTACCATTTTTCCATCTTATAACTTAGGATTGCACTGGAAACACAGACCAGGACACTGTTGTTTATCATGAATTAAATCCGCCAATCAGGGCACGTTTTATTCGTTTTCGACCAGAGGCTTGGCAGGGGCACATATCAATGAGGGTGGAGCTGTATGGTTGTCTGGAAGGTGCGTTTTCTGTTTGTACTGTCATTCTAGACTTTTTTTTTATCTGAATGATATGGTTTTCTCTTTTGTATTAATACTTCAACTTCCATTCTTAAGACGCAATCGACATCAATTTTGCGCTTGAGTAAATACAACGGGCGGGTTGAATTTCCTAGAGCCCCATACTGAGGTCCATTGTTAGGCAGAATTTTAATGTATCAAAATTGTTCCATTGGCAAAGCTTTGTAATTATTTGTATGCACAAAACTCCGAAAACTTCGGTATTCGCGTTCTTGTTAGCATTTGCCATAATCCACAATGAAGACTGCACTCCAGGCTCATATCAGCAAGCAGCGGTAAATTATAAATTTGCTTAGTTCAAGTGCTGCAATTTGTCTCTGCATTTTGATTTTCTTCTCCGACTTTCCGATAAAATATATTAGGTTTGTTTTTCCGTTCATGTAATCCAGAGTTACATTTTTCAAAATAGATCATATATACAGAAATCATTATTTTCCGCGAATAGAGTGTAAAAGGTGATCATTTGTTGCGTCAGAATATGCGAGACTATGATCTTTTCGATTCTTAGCGTCTTAACTCATATTTGCCAGATATTTACAAGTAGGTCAGCCAATCAAATTGTAGTATCTACATCGTCAGACTAAGTATTACCATTGGTTCTAATCTATGAAATTTTCAGAATGCCAAGAACCTTTGGGCATGGAAAATGGTGCAATTTCAAACGGACAAATAACTGCCTCGTCACAATGGGATAACAACTATGCCGCCATTCAGGGCAGACTTAACTTCCAAGGAAATCAAAATAAAAAGGGATCCTGGTCCGCTCGCAGCAACAATAATGATCAATGGCTGCAAGTTGATCTGGGTGGTGAACACACTCACGTGACACGAGTAGCAACGCAAGGAAGACATGATTACCCTCAGTGGGTCACCAAGTACAAACTGCAGTACAGTAATGATGGAGTGAACTTCCAGTACTACAGGGAACAGAAACAAACTGCAGACAAGGTGAAATGGAAAAGAAATCAGCTGAAACATTGATCAACATTCACTCAGGAATTCTTTTTTTCTTAAAATGCTCCGAGATTTAAGGTCGCTTCTCTAACATGTGGTTAAGATAGAAAAGAGAACATGCCCCACCTAACTAAGTGTTCACTTTTAAGCCTTTCTCCTTTTGTAGCTTTGAGATTTCGTGCCCATAATCCAGCCTGCAATTTGTTAGAGGACTACGAAGATGAGATACGGAATGAGAGTTTCATCAATAATTATTTGTATATGCAATGATATGTGTCATTACATTTCTTTACTGACTTAGGTTTTTGCTGGAAACACAGACCAAGACACTGTTGTTTTTCATGAACTCGAACCGGCAATCAAGGCACGTTACATTCGTTTTCGACCAATGGATTGGCTTGCACACGTATCGATGAGGGTGGAGCTGTATGGCTGCCACGAAGGTACTAGCAGGAAGTTTCTTTTAATCTCGACGATCATTTTGCGACTTTCTGCATCTTAAGTGTTACTATGATAATCTTATCTCAAGCTTATTAGTAGCTGATTCATCGATTTTAAACGAAGGGAATCGTGAGCGTGACCGTGCCTAAGATATCATAAAATTTTGCCATTTAAGTTTGGGGTTATATCCATACTTTTGGTGTCGATTGAGAATATACTCGACAAAGAGTTTTGTAAAATTTCCAAACATCTCCCCTGCGCGTCGTGTATTTTACTCTGTTCTCGTGTTTTTAAAATGTACTGAAACATAGTTTATCGGTACAGACAGATCCAGTTATTCACGCCATCTATTTCAAAATTTAAAATTTCCACAAAGACTTTCTTATTCAAGTAACACTTAAATTAAAGTTCCGTTAGAATAATGTACAGAATGTGTAAATATTTCGAAAAGAATTTATTTTAATTTTAAAGGAGCTACGCCACGGTTAAACGGTTTGAAAAGTTTAGTCTAAATTTTCCAATTTCGTTATTTGTAATCCATGTCAATCTTCTCCATCCTTAATCATCCTTGTTCCTTTATGGTGTATTATTATCTCTGGTGTTTTTGTCCACCTTTGTAAAGTATCATTTTCGGGTTTCCTTCAATTTAAAGGTAATTTTGTCGATGGTCAAAATAACTCAAAATATCGTGACGGAGCCCCTTCAAATCGCTACTTCTAATTTTGACTTTTTTTAGGTAAGAATTTTTAGTGTCCATACGGCCAAAAGGTTTTTTATGTTTTGGTATCTCTATAACATCTTAAAATGTATTTAAACCAAAAAAATGTGGTCCGATGCTTTTTGCCATAAAATCAAGCTTTAAATTTCTCGCTTTGGCCACGCCCAATGAAGTTGACCGGGTAATGAAAGATTGGTGAAGAAATGACGTCACTTCAGGAACATCTCAAAGCTTCATATTTTTATTTTGCTTGCTTGACGACCGCATTGCTTCGCCAACTTCAGTTTGTTTGTTTTTTGTCGAGGAAAACTCATCAACACTACTGAAACAACAGTCACCTGAACTAAAAGGATTTCGTGATTCCTGACATGACGTCACGACCCATTCAGAAGCCCAGACCCTTTTCTGCACTGACACACGGTCATCTTCATTGGGCGTGGCTGAAGCGGGAACTTTAAAACTAGATCTTAAGGCGTTAAAATGTCAGAATCCATTTTTTTTTCGTAGAATACCTTTTTACACATTAAAGAGCTACTATAACTATAAAAACCGTGTTGGCCGTATAGACACCTTAACGTGTACTTTTATATATTTGTATTTGATTATTGATGTAGATTTTTAATCTACAACTTTTATAAAGCTAGCGCCATGAGCCTGCGGATATGGCTGGATAGAAATCGTTATTCGTCATTCTTTTCCTGAGTTTCTTGGTCTGTGAAGCAAAGATTGGTCCCCCAAAATAATTGAAGGAGGAAAAAAAATGTTTTGCAGTTGTGTTCATCATCTTAGACTGGAGATTCGTCTTGATGAATAATACAACTACCACGATTCCCTGCCAGCCTGTCTCATAGCGGAAATTGCCCAATCAGATCATTTTTCCCTTGGGTCGCCTTTTTCAGTCATTTATTATCGGCCATCTCGAAACACCGTATATAGAAACATCAAATATAGAAGTTTGTCCTGATAGCCTCGGAGCCATGCTGGAATATTGATATATCGAACGCGGGTTATTCTGAGATGAATATTCCTTACAGCCATTCCTAAATTATTTCAGTGCAGTATTCAAATTAAGAAAAATCACTTTTCGTATGGGAGCAATATTAACGTACCTTTTGTTTCTTTTAACTTGCAAAATAATCAGTATGTCAAGAAGCTATGGGAATGAAGAATGGTGCAATCTCTGACTGGCAAATTTCTGCCTCCTCGCAGTACAATTCCGATTGTGCCCCATTTCAAGGCAGATTAGACTTTACAAAGTGGAAAGCGGGATCCTGGTCAACAAACAGAAATGATCTTCATCAGTGGCTCCAAGTTGATCTGGGTAACGAAAACACTAAAGTAACACGAGTAGCAACGCAAGGAAGAAATGATGCCGCTCAGTGGGTAACCAAGTACAAACTACAGTACAGTAACAGTGGAGTGGACTTCCAGTATTACAGAGAACAAGGACAAACGGTAGACAAGGTGAAATTTTCCAGGACATTGACTGCTCTTTGTTTCAATCTTGGAATTTTTATCTGATAGTAACTTTTGTTACTAATTACATTCGTAAGCCTAACATGAAGATGTTTTCTCCAACTAAGTTACGTTTATATTCAAAATTATTGGCCATTTTAACATAAGGGCAGACAAATCATCTGCACGTTCAAGTCATCCCACGATTTGTTCTTCTAATGTGAATTCTAGAGGGACAGCTCATCTTGTGTTAGTCGTCGTAAATTTCTATCTGGCTGGACAACCAGACGATTTTGGCAAGGGGCCTGGTACTAACAGGCTTAATTACCGAGCCTTCCAGCCGTCATTTTGTTTTCCCATAAGCCATTAAACCATTTTTTGGTTCCACGCTCCCTAGAGAGTACAGTACTGAGATGCAACCACTTGTTCGTGTAGTGTCGCATCTTCGATGACTTGCCCGTGAACAATCGTCTTAGATGGACAAAATGATGGATAAATGTAGACGACGTTTACGTCCATACACATGAAAAAATTCTCGATTCTGATTGGCTGAGATCAGTGCAGTTCAAGTGTAACACCAGTGCAAATTAAACCTCGTAATTTTGGGTTATGATTAGCGGAAACACAATGAGAAATTTTGTAGGCCAATGATATACTGTAAAACAATGACAAAAATTTTGTAGGGAAATTATGAAAACAAGTTTTCTCGAATGCGATCTTCCGCCACTTCCTCCACCCGATTTGTTTCATCTTTCTATTAAAAAGCAATAGCTAATAATCATACGGTTTTTCTCGTTTAATTTAGAATTAATTTGAGTTTTTCAAAAAGCTGAAATTACACTCGCCGAAGCCGCTCGTGATATTTCAGCTTTTTGAAAAATTGGCCTCGAAGCCGTATGATTACCTATACTAATTCTGTTCGTCGTCGTCTTCGTGCTAAGGTGACTTGTCCTTCTGACGCGACATTTCCGTCCAGACAATTTGTCCGTTTCTGGAGTGAAAACGGCAATCGATTGATAGCTTGAATGATATCTTAAGTTTGCGACGTGAAGTAAAATAAAATTATTATTTCTTAGTTATAAATCGCAAGCAATTTTTCCTCTGCAGGAGTTTGGTGGAAACAACGACAGAGATACTGTTATTTATCATGACCTAAATCCACCAATCAAGGCACGTTACATTCGTTTTCGACCTACTGATTGGCATGAACACATATCAATGAGGGTGGAACTGTACGGCTGCCAAGAAGGTACTCCAGGAGGTGAGTGTTTGTTGTGTTTTGAGAAAAAAAAAAAGACTGTGCCATGGGGCTAATTTCCACGTGGCTCTCTCTCTTCTCACCTCACAAAATTCTATCTCCATTAGATTGCCAAGAAGCTCTTGGCATGGAAAATGGTACAATTTCTGACACCCAGATAAGCGCCTCTTCGCAGTGGAATGCTGATTATGCTGCGATCCAGGGTAGACTACACTTTAAAGCTATTCCACAATATGCGGGTTCTTGGTCAGCTAGCAAAAGCGATCTTAAGCAATGGCTTCAGGTTGATCTGGGTAGCCAGTACACTCAAGTGACTCGTGTAGCAACGCAAGGAAGACATGATTACTCTCAGTGGGTCACCAAGTACAAACTGCAGTACAGTAATGATGGAGTGAACTTCCAATACCACAGGGAACAAGGACAAAATGCAGACAAGGTAAATTCGACATATACTACGGAAACGTTGATTAATCGCATTTCGCGGTTTCTTTAAAGAAAGCGAAAAATCGCTTGCTTTTCTTGGTCACCTATCCAAATAGTAACATATAACAATAGGACTTAGTCAAGTTTCTTTATCGTAGTTAAGCATCTTTTCGGGATTTTGTTGCTTACCCTAACAACTGTTTATTCTTTCTATTTAGGATTTTATTGGAAACGCAGACCGGAACACTGTTGTTTTCCATTCTTTAAATCCACCAATCAAGGCACGATACATCCGTTTTCGACCTGAGGCTTGGGTTGGCTGGATTTCAATGAGAGTGGAACTCTATGGTTGTGCAGGTTGGTGAAAAGTCTTCTAATTGTGAGACGATTTCAGTGGAAATCGATAACATGTCTAGATGTTGGCATATAAGAATATTAATTACCCAAACTCTTCGATTAAAAGCTCCTTTCGGCAACTTTACGATGTTGCTAGTGACACTGTGTCATTAACTTTTACAACTTTACGAATGCCACAAAACGTTGTGAAACAATAAAGTCATCTCATATTATGTCATGTAAAATCAAGTTACATCTCATTTTTAACGAAGAAAGCTTACTCTAAAATTAAAGAGGATACCAGAGAAAGGAGAAATCTTGCAGGGAAGTTAAAATGAAATGCTTAAATTTTAATACATCAAATTTTGATACATCAACCTGATCAAACCGTTAGAATGTCAAGAAACTCTTGGGATGGAAAACAGTGCAATCTCTGATGTACAAATTACTGCGTCGACGCACTTGGATTCCAATCACCCTGCTGTTCGTGGCAGACTCAAATGCGAGACAAATTCAGGTAAAGAAGGATCTTGGTCTGCTGGAAACAATGATGTGAGTCAATGGCTCCAAGTTGATTTGGGTAGTCGGTACACAAAATTGACACGTGTAGCAACGCAAGGCAAAAAAGATGTCGCTCAGTGGGTTACCAAGTACAAACTGCAGTACAGAAACGATGGAGGGAGCTTCCAGTACTACAGGGAAGGAGACCAAACCGTAGACAAGGTAAAATAGGTCCGAGTAATTCCGGTTGAAACCATTCATCTTGGTCTTAAAGAACCATTTGTGCAGCCAGGAAGAGAGCATTTTAATTATTGAACCATGAACACCT
>JAHPZR010048191.1:0-17537 GCA_019787425.1 Platygyra sinensis
GATGTGGCGTTACGTCCAACCCCGGGCGTCCAACTATTGGTTACTTGATTCTAATTCTATTAACTGCCCTTTCCTGTAACTTGAGCGCTATGAAGCGCAACGAAAAACATCATTGAGTCCACTGAAAGTCAGTATTTATTCGAGTTCCTCTGCCTAATTTCCTGTCCCTTTTGAGAGACACTTCTCAGAATCAAAGATTACAAGAGTCTATAACGTAAGTTAGTTTGAGCTTTAATTTGTCGACCGGTCTAAATTACCTGAACTCTATCATGTTTGTTTTCTAAATAAATACTTGGTTGGCGAGTTTCATTGTTAGCTGTTTGTGGTGTGGTGGAGTTTAATCACGTGCGAACATCCGTCCGCGATTATGTCCTTTATGTTCACGAAAGTGGTTCGGTATTAGTAAGGAATTAGCTGTTTAGCACTCTATAGTTAATGTACTGACTGACCAGTGAAGTAATACAGTCAAGCCTGTCTAAAATACCACACCGAATGGACAGAGCTTTTAGAAGTGGGGAATTAAAGATATGTCCTGTTTCACTGATGAGGCCATCGATATGTGACATTTCAAAGGCTGTAACTGACATCTTCCATCATCGATAAGACGGTAACCCGGAACGTAAATATCCTCGGTTATTCACTGACATGGAGATGAATAACTGTTTAAAGTGTGTATTAAACCAGTGAAATAATCGAGTCCGGTTTTACGACGGAACGATAAAAAAAATCTTTTCAAAGGATGAGCGTGCATCCCACGCGCGCCTCCAAAGCGCGCTATACTGAGTCACGTGAGTCTTAAAGACTTATTTTTTTATTTGTTCGTTTTCCCAACGCAACAGGATGTCTGGATTAAGAACTATCCTCAGCTCAAAAGGTCAAAATAAAAATATATTCTTCTCCAGAAAACTTCTTGTTGTCAGGGACCTTCAGACTAATGAAACCGCGATGGCAACGGCAGAACGTCACCAAACAAAGATTTTGTTCAAAACTCATCAAATACAGACAGATAATGAATTGCCTGTTTCAGAAATGTAAGACGAATAAACTAAAAAATTAAAAAAATTGGAGGTACCCGACTTCAGAGATAAAGCATGTGAAAAAGTCCGATTTTGAAAAATTGGCGCGAGTAAATCAGCACGGTCTACAGGGTTTTTAGCTTAAAACATAAAAGATGAATCAACGGAGACAAACTATCCTAGTAATATTTTGTAAAAGTGAATCGGTTGCTTTAATATTCCCTTATGTTGCCAACGTCTTCACAAAACTTAACCTTAAAGAGGCATCAGAAACTGTCCCACAGATAAACGAAGAGCTATAAAGAACAGATTCGATGGCGCATTTGGCAAAAAATTCAAGCTTCTAATCAGTAATAGATTCTCTTCATTTTTTCGTTAAGCGTAAAAAAAATCAGTGGAGAAAATAATCCATCAAGCAAAACATAGGGGTCACCGAAGCCGGTCTAAGATCGTTTAATTCAGGCAAAGTTATATACCGTGCAATAGACTGCAAAACAGTCGTATTTTTTGCGAACGCGTGCGTCGGTCCATATTCGAACGAAAGGTCTGGAGCGAGTGTAAAAACGGCGAGGACAGGGCTCACGTGTCTTTTGGTCAGCGCCAAGACACGGAGCTCTGGAATAATCAAGGAGGAGTTCCGGTTTCATGGCGCATGCAGTCGCAATAAGTCTTTTTGTAATCTGTACCTTTAATTTGTTAAACTAACTGCTGTTGTGTAAGTTTGTCTTTTAATAGGTGTGTTCTTGTATTTGGCTTGCCCCGCCTCGATTAGCTTAGCTATTTGCGGGGTAGGCCATCCATTAACTATTATTATTTGGTTTAATAAAGTTGTAAAGTTGTAAAGTTGTTGCATGCTTGCCTTGGTTTACATGGCGTCCAGAGATAAAGTCGATGCGGATGTGTTCCACAAAGGCATTCAATACGTACTGGAAAAACTAGAAAAGTCGAAATTTGACTTTGAAAGAACAGCAGTATCAAATTCTTAAAGCAAAAGACTCGTGGGCCCTGGGAACGAGATGGTTGATTATTCCATCCATCCAGAGCTCCGAGTCGTGGCGCTGACCAAAAGACACGTGGGCTCTGGGAACGAGATGGACTTAGCGCGCGCTCCATGCATGACGTGGCGAGTGAATGAGCGCGCGCAGTAAGGATTAGCGCGAATGTCGTTAATGAGCAAAACAATGACATGGAATGGCCAAGGTTTTGCGAATTATAAAGAACGTCAGTCATCACGGCTAATTTTTGGTTTTTTTTTCCGGAATTGGTCGCATGATTGCTGGCGTTACATCTTTAGTTTAGACCGCCTGGCGTCCACAAAAAATTGCGAAATTCAAAGGTAAATTATCCATTATTGTTTCATTACTAAAATACACCGAATTACTAGCCAGGCAGACAATAATTCCAAGCAGCTGCCAAGACAATGCTCAATTTTATTGTAATCTTATCCATGTTATTAGCATTTTATTGTCGCAAAAGTATTTCTTTTGTATTATTGTATTTATTTATATTCGTTCGTTATTTTCTCACATTTTTGTACATATATATTTTTACCTCCGCTTTTTACACCTCACTTTTTAAAGATTGCAGACTGGCAATCGAAAGCTCAGTGTTTTTTAAAACTTTTAACCAGAGAACGTCTTTTTAACTTTTCAATTATGCCCCCTGGTTACTCATCGATCTTTAAATTATTATTATTATTATTATTATTATTTTTATTATTATTGTTACTATTATTATTATTATTATTATTATTATTATTATTACTATTACTATTACTACATTGTTATTGTTATTGTTATTGTTACCATCAATCACATTGACATGACATTAAATGACAACGACATTAAAAAAAATTTGTTCAATAATTTAATGTTTTTTACTGTTTTACTATAAGTGACATTTGAGGAAAAAGTTTTCTATCTTTTTATTGAAACTAATTTTTAGAGGAAGGAAATACTTGTGTAATTTTTCTGTGAGTTTTAAATAAAGTTTTGATTATTTTTTAACCATCAATGACATTCTCGAATTACACCTTTCCCGCAATGCAAGGTGGACGAAATTACAGTGCATAAGAACTGCCACCTAAACTTTGCTCTGGTGCTTTATTATTCGTTCGCACTAAGGTGGAATGCAGAACAGGTCTAATATGCTCTAGCAGAAATATCGAAAAAATAGCACAAAGAAAATACGCGCGCTTATTAGTTTACGGACGTTCGCGCCCATTGCTACTGCGCATCTCTAGTGCGCACGCTATTCATTGGTCACGCGCGTGCCACGTCATTTTCAAGCGCGCGCACGGAGTCGAAATCTCAACAAAATATAGGGCTGATGACCTTTGCGTTAACTTAATGTGCGAATATTTTTGTTGGATGCTCGGTGACCCCAACTTTTTTTGGGCAGATCACTTCCTTTTCTGATTCTTTCCATTATACTAAAAACACAAAAAAAACCTGTACGTGGGAAGTTTTAATTATTTCTCATATACTATTCAAATAGGGTCGAATTGGTACGTGGATACAGGTGTGCGTAACTTAGAAGTTGTATTTTTTAAGGCCAATTCTAACTGATTTAATGACATATGTAGCAAAGATCTATCAAATAGGCTTATATATGCTGTTTTAAACACACTTAGATATGATTCTTCAACTTAAACATATGCCGATAGTAATGAATGCGGCCAGAATTGCCTCGAATGACTGGAAATCCTAGAAATGCTATGGTCTGAGCTGCGCCTTATCTTCAAAACGAGTTCGGTGACCCCCGATCTTTTTTACGTTTTTAATCTAATCTTATCATTTTCTACCTGCAGTCAAAGTTTTTAAAAAATCTGCGCGTGGGAAGTTTTTAGGCGCGAACGTCCTTAAAATCGGAAGTTTTGAAGAACTCGAAAAAGCTGTGGAAACACTCGCCTATCGGCTCGTGTTCCCACAGCATTTCTCGTTCTCCCAAACTTCCACTCGTTTTTCTATTAAATAATTAGATTATGAGCTCGAGATTTCCACTACGCATAGAAATCGAGAGCGAATAATCTATTTGTTTTTAGTATAAATCTACTCGTCATTCCAAACTTAACTTATGTCCCCTTCAAGAAGCGGCCGTCATTTTGTTAATAAGCGCCCACTTCTACGCTACTCACTATCTATCACAGATTATATAAGAACCCAAGTTAATCTCGCATTTTGATTGGTTCTCGCTTATGATCTATTAATCTAATTGTTTTTAGTATAACTCTACCAGTCGTTCCAAACTTTATCTATGTCCTCTTCAAGAAGCGGCCGTCATTTTGTTAACAAGCGCGCACTTATTTGTATTTCAAAGGCATTTCTGGCTGACTGTTCACTATGGTGTCTGGCTGGTTGAAGTTGATGTTGTCCATTCCCCGTGATAAACCGATGACGAAAACAGAGAAATTCACTCAGTGGACCTGTCTGCTCGCATATGTGGTAGGAGGCTGTACCTTTCTTGCTGCACCTCAATTGTGGGCGTACATATTACACCTGGACCTTGATGGCCGTTCTGAGGGGTACATGCGCGTTGCAGGGATTGGAGTGATTGAGATTGGTTTCATTCTTTTGATGGCAGCGCGCTCCAACTTCAAGAAGTCCCGTCATCAGGAATGTTTAACTTCCATTCCGGGTCGCTTGTTGTTAGTTAATGGAATCTTACTGATGATGATCCTAAGGAACATGCTGCCACTCTCTTTTGTCCTGTTTTACATGGTCCTTGATTCGTCCCTCGCTCTTATCACCCTGGTGATTTGGTGCCTGGACACAGAAGGAGCTTCCGTGGTAACTTTCTGCAGTGAGATCTCCACATCCATTTTTCGTTGCCACGGTCCCAAAGCAGGCGGATCTACGGCGGTTATCTTTTTCCTCGGCATTTTTCAGTTGTTTTTCTGGCTTGTGCTAGTCATAAGACTTGATTTAGCCCGAGACATGTTCAACTTGGATCCTTTCCAGGACTACTCGGGCGGATATCTGGCCGCCTACTTCTTCCTAGTTTCCATTCATGGCTTATACCACGTAATCGGTGCTAGTAATGTCAACCGCTGCTTGAGTCTTGTCTTCGTCTTTTACCGAATCTCGCTGAATGTCCCCATGTTTACTATTTTGTTTCTTGTTGGTCAAATCGAGAGAAATTTGTTCATCGTTTTGATGACTTTTGATGTGATATTTTCAGTTATAATATTAATCTCCATAAAATTAGAAAAGCCAAATGAAAATAATGTAAACGAAGAGGTGGAAATGTTACATTCTTAAGTTTTAAAAACAGTAAGTTGATTATCGGTGATAGAATTATGATTTCGTATTGGAGATTCTTCCAGCCTCTTAAACCGAAGCTGTTTAAATAAACAGTCTAAGCTGAAACTTTTGCGAGAATTTAAAAGTAACTTTGGAGAAATTCATTAACTTTCATAAATTAAGGGGTCCCTACTGAAGAGAAACTTGAGAATTTTGTAGATTGTTGAGATTGTAGTTAAGATTTATTGTAAAATTTACTCATTTAAGGTTTACTGTGGTCCCCCTTGCAATTGAAAAAAATTCCTGCCGAATGTCGTTGTTTGATTTTGGCTGTGCAAGTATAAGTATTGCGATATTTTGTATGAGACTTTCAGGGGTGATTTATTCATTGTCAAATTGATGCGTAAGGTAATAAAAGAACAGAAAGCCGCAAGCATAGAAATGTTGGAGCAACTAAACAATATAGGGTCACTTTTGAAGGTACATAAATTTAATGGCTCGTTTGGCTCGGTAGTGGATGAAAGAACGAGGAATATTCTATATATCCGTTAAGTCCTAGGTCTATATATTTAATAGCTAGTTTGGCTCGGCAATGAATGACAAAGGAGCAAACGAGCCAAACGAGGTCCACACCTTCACTCGTACCGCGCTCCAACCAAGGACGGAAACGAACTGGGAATGGTATACCAAACACTTTAAGAAGTGAAAACTGTATTAGCGAAAAATTTGATTTTGAAAATGTCAATACTCAAAACCTGGTTACCTTTATCTTGTTTTTTCTTTTTTGTTGACTGTACTATGAGATTGCGTTCTTATGCGGATTTATCTTTTCGCATCATTTGGGACCGTGCGTACTAAATACAAAGGTTTTTGCGCCAGGTTAGGACCACGCGGAAAAAGTAGATCTTTGCAAGAGCTATTGCAATCCATAAAGAAAAACTGGGGTAGCCTCGCAGTTTTTCAGCTGGAAGACGTTAATAGTTAGTGGTTAGTGGTATGCTACTATTTTCAAACTCTAGTTTCATTTTAGTCGCCACCTCTTGCCGGGTCCGATTGTTTGGGCATGCGCAGAGAATTCGTTTCGTGCTCTCAGCCAATCAGATCTGTCAGACTTCATGTGCTGGACCTTACTAGCGGTCGCGATTCTTGGTGCTGATCAAAAGGAGCGCGGCCTCTGGGGACGAGAATGCCGCCAGCGCGCCCGTGGCGCCCAAACTATGCATTGCGTGATGCGCAGAAAGTGTGTGTACTAACAAAAGTAGGCGCTGTCCTTAAATTCATGGCTTAGGCTTCTCATGTCAACTGCGCGTGTGTGGTTGACGTGCTTCCAGCAAACCATCGGTCTCGTTCCCAGAGTCTTCGTTCCCCTTGACCAGCGGTCGGAAAACGAGAGCTCTGGGAGCAACCATTTCAGGCATGCGCCATAGATGCAGACTGCGTGAAACCGGATGGGCAGAATTCGGTTATTTCCTTTGTTATTTCAAAATGGTTGCTCTCAGAGCTCTCGTTTTCACACCGCTGGTCAAGGGGAACGAAGACTCTGGGAACGAGATTGGCAAATCATAATTTATTTGGTTGCATTCAAAAAGTGACCAAGATCATAACCTCTCGTGATTTGTGCCTTGACTGACAAAATATCAACACTAACTACAGATTGGCTTAGCAGGCCTGTTTGTGTGTTTATCCGATGATAAAATCAAGATTCATTGATGTACCCGACAAACGAAGAGTCACGAAAATCCTTTTAAGTAGGTTTGTTTTTGCTATTCCCAAAAACTAAATAATATTTTCTTCTTCTTCTTATGCAATTGTTTCTTTTTCAGAAGAGGAAACACGTGCTGGGCGTTTCGAATTTGAAAACATCTCTCAACTGACCGATGTATGGAATTTGAAAACACCGTGTTTATGGCCAAGGTTGTTACTAGATCACGCATTAATTAAGAACCGTGACTCCTTCGCTTGAAAATTGCCGAAAAGTCCATGTTACAAGAAAAAGGTATTGCTATGAAACTAATTCATGGTCTATAGAAGAAAACCTCTGTACTTTAGCCTGCAATGTTAACATTCAAGCAGGAGCCCTGATTCAAGCTATTTCACACAGTAGTTAGACTTAACTCAGTTTCTGAGAGCCGAAGCTAATTTCTTTGCCTGGCTAACCCCGTCAATGCAAGCATCTTAATTTAGCTGATCATAAAAATCCATTAACTAAAATGTTTAACAGACTTTTAATTTGAATGTTTATGAGAAAGTACAAGAAACGTTCCAAGTGTTTCTACGGTTATCTTGTATAGGCGTTTCCTGTGATACAAACATCTGCCAAATCATCTGGCAAGCTTCGTTGTTTTCAAGTGGTTTGTTTTGCTACCAGATGATTCTGTTAATTTTCTCTTTCTTGATGCTTGGTTACACAGCATAACGGCGTCAGTTTTGGGTCGGCGCCAAATTCTTTCCGAGCAAATTATTTTGGCAAGGTTTTGATCGAGGTTACACCGACAGAGGTAGTGAATTCCACCAAATAAAAGCTTTATATAAAAAAAAACAAAATTTGATGACAGTCGCTGTGATTCAAGTCCAAGTTTTAAGTAACTGCACCGATATTAAACGTTAACATGCTAGTCGCAACAAGCATTTAATATCGAAAACTGACTCATCCATCCATTTATTTATTTATTGAGTCAAAGGTTTACAGAGTACCACCCACACGGGGATATACTGATCTTGGCGCAACTTTATTTCGTCTGTGCTATTCTTCTAACAACTGCTCGAATGCAAAAATATCCTTTCACTGGTATTTGAAGACCCTTTAACATTGCTCAATTTCCGTTTTAGCTTACTTTTTTCAAGCTAGTGCGTTAAAATATCCGAAGATAAGTTAATGCAACCATGAAGTTGCAGAAACTAAGTAAATTTAATTCAGTTTGCATGCAAGGACGTTCTTTTGAACATTGTACTTCTGAGTGGCGTGGGAAAGAGTTTGTGTAACATCTCATTTTTGCTGAAAGTAAAGGCTCCAATTCGTCTCTCGCATTTAGCACAATTTTCAGGCTGGCCAAAGCCTGAAGCGTTAAGCAGGTGGAACCTGGTTGCATCGCTGATATTAGTTTTAAATATGAATCAAGATATTGCTGTAAAATCAAAGATTCAATTATGTGTTTAAAAAAAATCGTTGTCGGTGACCAGTTCACATAATTTTCCGGTACACGAGTCTTTATTTTGTTTACTTTCTTTGTAATTGCTATAGCAACCTGCCACCTGGTCAAGTTCACACGCCAAGAAATTTATAAAACGAAAAACAATCTTGCAACTTTTCAATTTCAGTGATACCTAGTGAAGATTGAAACCAAAAATTGGCGTTGATTGACCAGTTAAAATTTTGTTTTTCGTGCTCTTAACTACATCTTTGATCGTTTAGATATTGTGTACTTGAGGAATTTGTCATGAAACAAATCTCACTTGCATCTTCATAATATCGTGATTGAGCTCTTTAAATAGCAAACAAATAACGATTTTTTCGCTCGCAGCTCAGGGAATACCATGAAATAAAGATTAAAAATGCCCAGCAATCGAATCTGTCGCAACTGATATTTTGTGGTATGATGAAAACTAACCACAGTGTAATTCCGGAAAAAAAGGTGTCGGGAAGAGTATGATATTTTAACGCACTAGCTTGAAAAAAGTAAGCTAAAACGGAAATTGAGCAATGTTAAAGGGTCTTCAAATACCAGTGAAAGGATATTTTTGCATTCGAGCAGTTGTTAGAAGAATAGCACAGACGAAATAAAGTTGCGCCAAGATCAGTATATCCCCGTGTGGGTGGTACTCTGTAAACCTTTGACTCAATAAATAAATAAATGGATGGATGAGTCAGTTTTCGATATTAAATGCTTGTTGCGACTAGCATGTTAACGTTTAATATCGGTGCAGTTACTTAAAACTTGGACTTGAATCACAGCGACTGTCATCAAATTTTGTTTTTTTTTATATAAAGCTTTTATTTGGTGGAATTCACTACCTCTGTCGGTGTAACCTCGATCAAAACCTTGCCAAAATAATTTGCTCGGAAAGAATTTGGCGCCGACCCAAAACTGACGCCGTTATGCTGTGTAACCAAGCATCAAGAAAGAGAAAATTAACAGAATCATCTGGTAGCAAAACAAACCACTTGAAAACAACGAAGCTTGCCAGATGATTTGGCAGATGTTTGTATCACAGGAACGCCTATACAAGATAACCGTAGAAACACTTGGAACGTTTCTTGTACTTTCTCATAAACATTCAAATTAAAAGTCTGTTAAACATTTTAGTTAATGGATTTTTATGATCAGCTAAATTAAGATGCTTGCATTGACGGGGTTAGCCAGGCAAAGAAATTAGCTTCGGCTCTCAGAAACTGAGTTAAGTCTAACTACTGTGTGAAATAGCTTGAATCAGGGCTCCTGCTTGAATGTTAACATTGCAGGCTAAAGTACAGAGGTTTTCTTCTATAGACCATGAATTAGTTTCATAGCAATACCTTTTTCTTGTAACATGGACTTTTCGGCAATTTTCAAGCGAAGGAGTCACGGTTCTTAATTAATGCGTGATCTAGTAACAACCTTGGCCATAAACACGGTGTTTTCAAATTCCATACATCGGTCAGTTGAGAGATGTTTTCAAATTCGAAACGCCCAGCACGTGTTTCCTCTTCTGAAAAAGAAACAATTGCATAAGAAGAAGAAGAAAATATTATTTAGTTTTTTGGGAATAGCAAAAACAAACCTACTTAAAAGGATTTTCGTGACTCTTCGTTTGTCGGGTACATCAATGAATCTTGATTTTATCATCGGATAAACACACAAACAGGCCTGCTAAGCCAATCTGTAGTTAGTGTTGATATTTTTGTCAGTCAAGGCACAAATCACGAGAGGTTATGATCTTGGTCACTTTTTGAATGCAACCAAATAAATTATGATTTGCCAATCTCGTTCCCAGAGTCTTCGTTCCCCTTGACCAGCGGTGTGAAAACGAGAGCTCTGGGAGCAACCATTTTGAAATAACAAAGGAAATAACCGAATTCTGCCCATCCGGTTTCACGCAGTCTGCATCTATGGCGCATGCCTGAAATGGTTGCTCCCAGAGCTCTCGTTTTCCGACCGCTGGTCAAGGGGAACGAAGACTCTGGGAACGAGACCGATGGTTTGCTGGAAGCACGTCAACCACACACGCGCAGTTGACATGAGAAGCCTAAGCCATGAATTTAAGGACAGCGCCTACTTTTGTTAGTACACACACTTTCTGCGCATCACGCAATGCATAGTTTGGGCGCCACGGGCGCGCTGGCGGCATTCTCGTCCCCAGAGGCCGCGCTCCTTTTGATCAGCACCAAGAATCGCGACCGCTAGTAAGGTCCAGCACATGAAGTCTGACAGATCTGATTGGCTGAGAGCACGAAACGAATTCTCTGCGCATGCCCAAACAATCGGACCCGGCAAGAGGTGGCGACTAAAATGAAACTAGAGTTTGAAAATAGTAGCATACCACTAACCACTAACTATTAACGTCTTCCAGCTGAAAAACTGTGTGGCTACCCCAGTTTTTCTTTATGGATTGCAATAGCTCTTGCAAAGATCTACTTTTTCCGCGTGGTCCTAACCTGGCGCAAAAACCTTTGTATTTAGTACGCACGGTCCCAAATGATGCGAAAAGATAAATCCGCATAAGAACGCAATCTCATAGTACAGTCAACAAAAAAGAAAAAACAAGATAAAGGTAACCAGGTTTTGAGTATTGACATTTTCAAAATCAAATTTTTCGCTAATACAGTTTTCACTTCTTTAAGTGTTTGGTATACCATTCCCAGTTCGTTTCCGTCCTTGGTTGGAGCGCGGTACGAGTGAAGGTGTGGACCTCGTTTGGCTCGTTTGCTCCTTTGTCATTCATTGCCGAGCCAAACTAGCTATTAAATATATAGACCTAGGACTTAACGGATATATAGAATATTCCTCGTTCTTTCATCCACTACCGAGCCAAACGAGCCATTAAATTTATGTACCTTCAAAAGTGACCCTATATTGTTTAGTTGCTCCAACATTTCTATGCTTGCGGCTTTCTGTTCTTTTATTACCTTTACGCATCAATTTGACAATGAATAAATCACCCCTGAAAGTCTCATACAAAATATCGCAATACTTATACTTGCACAGCCAAAATCAAACAACGACATTCGGCAGGATTTTTTTTCAATTGCAAGGGGGACCACAGTAAACCTTAAATGAGTAAATTTTACAATAAATCTTTACTACAATCTCAACAATCTACAAAATTCTCAAGTTTCTCTTCAGTAGGGACCCCTTAATTTATGAAACTTAATGAATTTCTCCAAAGTTACTTTTAAATTCTCGCAAAAGTTTCAGCTTAGACTGTTTATTTAAACAGCTTCGGTTTAAGAGGCTGGAAGAATCTCCAATACGACATCATAATTCTATCACCGATAATCAACTTACTGTTTTTAAAACTTAAGAATGTAACATTTCCACCTCTTCGTTTACATTATTTTCATTTGGCTTTTCTAATTTTATGGAGATTAATATTATAACTGAAAATATCACATCAAAAGTCATCAAAACGATGAACAAATTTCTCTCGATTTGACCAACAAGAAACAAAATAGTAAACATGGGGACATTCAGCGAGATTCGGTAAAAGACGAAGACAAGACTCAAGCAGCGGTTGACATTACTAGCACCGATTACGTGGTATAAGCCATGAATGGAAACTAGGAAGAAGTAGGCGGCCAGATATCCGCCCGAGTAGTCCTGGAACGGATCCAAGTTGAACATGTCTCGGGCTAAATCAAGTCTTATGACTAGCACAAGCCAGAAAAACAACTGAAAAATGCCGAGGAAAAAGATAACCGCCGTAGATCCGCCTGTTTGGGACCGTGGCAACGAAAAATGGATGTGGAGATCTCACTGCAGAAAGTTACCACGGAAGCTCCTTCTGTGTCCAGGCACCAAATCACCAGGGTGATAAGAGCGAGGGACGAATCAAGGACCATGTAAAACAGGACAAAAGAGAGTGGCAGCATGTTCCTTAGGATCATCATCAGTAAGATTCCATTAACTAACAACAAGCGACCCGGAATGGAAGTTAAACATTCCTGATGACGGGACTTCTTGAAGTTGGAGCGCGCTGCCATCAAAAGAATGAAACCAATCTCAATCACTCCAATCCCTGCAACGCGCATGTACCCCTCAGAACGGCCATCAAGGTCCAGGTGTAATATGTACGCCCACAATTGAGGTGCAGCAAGAAAGGTACAGCCTCCTACCACATATGCGAGCAGACAGGTCCACTGAGTGAATTTCTCTGTTTTCGTCATCGGTTTATCACGGGGAATGGACAACATCAACTTCAACCAGCCAGACACCATAGTGAACAGTCAGCCAGAAATGCCTTTGAAATACAAATAAGTGCGCGCTTGTTAACAAAATGACGGCCGCTTCTTGAAGAGGACATAGATAAAGTTTGGAACGACTGGTAGAGTTATACTAAAAACAATTAGATTAATAGATCATAAGCGAGAACCAATCAAAATGCGAGATTAACTTGGGTTCTTATATAATCTGTGATAGATAGTGAGTAGCGTAGAAGTGGGCGCTTATTAACAAAATGACGGCCGCTTCTTGAAGGGGACATAAGTTAAGTTTGGAATGACGAGTAGATTTATACTAAAAACAAATAGATTATTCGCTCTCGATTTCTATGCGTAGTGGAAATCTCGAGCTCATAATCTAATTATTTAATAGAAAAACGAGTGGAAGTTTGGGAGAACGAGAAATGCTGTGGGAACACGAGCCGATAGGCGAGTGTTTCCACAGCTTTTTCGAGTTCTTCAAAACTTCCGATTTTAAGGACGTTCGCGCCTAAAAACTTCCCACGCGCAGATTTTTTAAAAACTTTGACTGCAGGTAGAAAATGATAAGATTAGATTAAAAACGTAAAAAAGATCGGGGGTCACCGAACTCGTTTTGAAGATAAGGCGCAGCTCAGACCATAGCATTTCTAGGATTTCCAGTCATTCGAGGCAATTCTGGCCGCATTCATTACTATCGGCATATGTTTAAGTTGAAGAATCATATCTAAGTGTGTTTAAAACAGCATATATAAGCCTATTTGATAGATCTTTGCTACATATGTCATTAAATCAGTTAGAATTGGCCTTAAAAAATACAACTTCTAAGTTACGCACACCTGTATCCACGTACCAATTCGACCCTATTTGAATAGTATATGAGAAATAATTAAAACTTCCCACGTACAGGTTTTTTTTTTGTTTTTTAGTATAATGGAAAGAATCAGAAAAGGAAGTGATCTGCCCAAAAAAAGTTGGGGTCACCGAGCATCCAACAAAAATATTCGCACATTAAGTTAACGCAAAGGTCATCAGCCCTATATTTTGTTGAGATTTCGACTCCGTGCGCGCGCTTGAAAATGACGTGGCACGCGCGTGACCAATGAATAGCGTGCGCACTAGAGATGCGCAGTAGCAATGGGCGCGAACGTCCGTAAACTAATAAGCGCGCGTATTTTCTTTGTGCTATTTTTTCGATATTTCTGCTAGAGCATATTAGACCTGTTCTGCATTCCACCTTAGTGCGAACGAATAATAAAGCACCAGAGCAAAGTTTAGGTGGCAGTTCTTATGCACTGTAATTTCGTCCACCTTGCATTGCGGGAAAGGTGTAATTCGAGAATGTCATTGATGGTTAAAAAATAATCAAAACTTTATTTAAAACTCACAGAAAAATTACACAAGTATTTCCTTCCTCTAAAAATTAGTTTCAATAAAAAGATAGAAAACTTTTTCCTCAAATGTCACTTATAGTAAAACAGTAAAAAACATTAAATTATTGAACAAATTTTTTTTAATGTCGTTGTCATTTAATGTCATGTCAATGTGATTGATGGTAACAATAACAATAACAATAACAATGTAGTAATAGTAATAGTAATAATAATAATAATAATAATAATAATAAATAATAGTAACAATAATAATAAAAATAATAATAATAATAATAATAATAATTTAAAGATCGATGAGTAACCAGGGGGCATAATTGAAAAGTTAAAAAGACGTTCTCTGGTTAAAAGTTTTAAAAAACACTGAGCTTTCGATTGCCAGTCTGCAATCTTTAAAAAGTGAGGTGTAAAAAGCGGAGGTAAAAATATATATGTACAAAAATGTGAGAAAATAACGAACGAATATAAATAAATACAATAATACAAAAGAAATACTTTTGCGACAATAAAATGCTAATAACATGGATAAGATTACAATAAAATTGAGCATTGTCTTGGCAGCTGCTTGGAATTATTGTCTGCCTGGCTAGTAATTCGGTGTATTTTAGTAATGAAACAATAATGGATAATTTACCTTTGAATTTCGCAATTTTTTGTGGACGCCAGGCGGTCTAAACTAAAGATGTAACGCCAGCAATCATGCGACCAATTCCGGAAAAAAAAACCAAAAATTAGCCGTGATGACTGACGTTCTTTATAATTCGCAAAACCTTGGCCATTCCATGTCATTGTTTTGCTCATTAACGACATTCGCGCTAATCCTTACTGCGCGCGCTCATTCACTCGCCACGTCATGCATGGAGCGCGCGCTAAGTCCATCTCGTTCCCAGAGCCCACGTGTCTTTTGGTCAGCGCCACGACTCGGAGCTCTGGATGGATGGAATAATCAACCATCTCGTTCCCAGGGCCCACGAGTCTTTTGCTTTAAGAATTTGATACTGCTGTTCTTTCAAAGTCAAATTTCGACTTTTCTAGTTTTTCCAGTACGTATTGAATGCCTTTGTGGAACACATCCGCATCGACTTTATCTCTGGACGCCATGTAAACCAAGGCAAGCATGCAACAACTTTACAACTTTACAACTTTATTAAACCAAATAATAATAGTTAATGGATGGCCTACCCCGCAAATAGCTAAGCTAATCGAGGCGGGGCAAGCCAAATACAAGAACACACCTATTAAAAGACAAACTTACACAACAGCAGTTAGTTTAACAAATTAAAGGTACAGATTACAAAAAGACTTATTGCGACTGCATGCGCCATGAAACCGGAACTCCTCCTTGATTATTCCAGAGCTCCGTGTCTTGGCGCTGACCAAAAGACACGTGAGCCCTGTCCTCGCCGTTTTTACACTCGCTCCAGACCTTTCGTTCGAATATGGACCGACGCACGCGTTCGCAAAAAATACGACTGTTTTGCAGTCTATTGCACGGTATATAACTTTGCCTGAATTAAACGATCTTAGACCGGCTTCGGTGACCCCTATGTTTTGCTTGATGGATTATTTTCTCCACTGATTTTTTTTACGCTTAACGAAAAAATGAAGAGAATCTATTACTGATTAGAAGCTTGAATTTTTTGCCAAATGCGCCATCGAATCTGTTCTTTATAGCTCTTCGTTTATCTGTGGGACAGTTTCTGATGCCTCTTTAAGGTTAAGTTTTGTGAAGACGTTGGCAACATAAGGGAATATTAAAGCAACCGATTCACTTTTACAAAATATTACTAGGATAGTTTGTCTCCGTTGATTCATCTTTTATGTTTTAAGCTAAAAACCCTGTAGACCGTGCTGATTTACTCGCGCCAATTTTTCAAAATCGGACTTTTTCACATGCTTTATCTCTGAAGTCGGGTACCTCCAATTTTTTTAATTTTTTAGTTTATTCGTCTTACATTTCTGAAACAGGCAATTCATTATCTGTCTGTATTTGATGAGTTTTGAACAAAATCTTTGTTTGGTGACGTTCTGCCGTTGCCATCGCGGTTTCATTAGTCTGAAGGTCCCTGACAACAAGAAGTTTTCTGGAGAAGAATATATTTTTATTTTGACCTTTTGAGCTGAGGATAGTTCTTAATCCAGACATCCTGTTGCGTTGGGAAAACGAACAAATAAAAAAATAAGTCTTTAAGACTCACGTGACTCAGTATAGCGCGCTTTGGAGGCGCGCGTGGGATGCACGCTCATCCTTTGAAAAGATTTTTTTTATCGTTCCGTCGTAAAACCGGACTCGATTATTTCACTGGTTTAATACACACTTTAAACAGTTATTCATCTCCATGTCAGTGAATAACGGAGGATATTTACTTCCGGGTTACCTCTTATTCGATGATGGAAGATGTCAGTACAGGCCTTTGAAATGTCACATATCGATGGCCTCTATCAGTGAAACAGGACATATCTTTAATTCCCCACTTCTAAAAGCTCTGTCCATTCGGTGTGGTATTTTAGACAGGCTTGACTGTATTACTTCACTGGTCAGTCAGTACATTAACTATAGAGTGCTAAACAGCTAATTCTTACTAATCCGACCACTTCGTGAAACATAATCGCGACGGAGTTCGCCGTGATTAACTCACACACCACAAACAGCTAACAGAAAATCGCAACCAAGTATTATTTAGAAAACAAACATTATAGAGTCAGGTAATTAACCGTCGACAAATTAAAGCTCAAACTAACTTACCTTATAGCTCTTGTAAATCTTTGATTCTGAGAAGTGTCTCTCAAAAGGGACAGGAATGTAGGCAGAGAACTCGATATGAATACTGCTTCAGTGGACATCAATGATGTTTTCGTGCGCTTCATTAAGGCTGCCTCAAGTTACAGGAAAGGGCAGTTAATAGAATTAGAATCAAGTAACCAATAGTTGGACGCCCGGGGTTGGACGTAACGCCACATCCCGCAGACTAGTGAGGGATGGTCTTAACTATAACACTATTAACCTCGCAAGTTTTATTAAAACTGTTTGAACATTATAAATATTATCAACCCATAAGCCACATAGTTGAATAAAAGTGTTTTTTTGTCACTGACTGTATAATATACAAGTCAGTGACAAAAAACAACACTTTTATCACTATGTCATCTCCTGACTGCAATTACTCCATTTTTTAACATAAGCCACCATGACCTGGCCTTATTATCGGGCTTACATTGAGAGCATATCAAGTGGTATTTTTTTCCCGACAACAGGGATTGAAACCGAAAATAGTAAATTCATGAAAGAAACACTGCTTTACCTTAGCAGTTCATTCATAAACTAATGTTGCTCTGTTTTTTTCGTAGACAAATTCCAGATAAAGTCCAGTTGTTCATAAACCTGGTTGTCCTTTTCGTCCGATTGTTCCTCTTCTGTTAAATACTTACAACTACAATCTGACGCTTCATATCTTGGTACGCATACTTCAGCCCTATCTCCACACGGATCAATTCA
>JAHPZR010048192.1:5000-10244 GCA_019787425.1 Platygyra sinensis
GAGGAGCTCCTGTGTGAGTGATGGGTGAACCGACCCCTGCACCTTGACTTACCTACTCTACAAAGATTTCCTTAGGTAAGGTAAGGTTAACTCTTTATTTAGACACAGTATTACCTTCAGGACTTATGTAATGTATGCTAAGCATAGCGAGTTACCTTTTAGATCAAAGTAGGCACAGATGTCATCTGGTCCTTTGCTACGAACTTTATTATACCTGGTGAGGAACAGGCAATGAAACTCAGCGATGTTGAAACCACTGCACATAAAATTGTATTACATGAATTATTTCTACACATTTCACCACTGATCATGGTACGTTGGATCCGGTCGCATTCAGAACCAGCCTAGTAGCTGGTTTAGATTGTAGAGAAAATTCTTTAAAACTAAAAATGACACCAACTAGAACTATTTCATAAATCAGTAAAGGGCAGTGCTGTGCTTCCAATGCCAACTTGCTTAAAGGTGCTAGGAGCCCATTATTATAATACAAGTTCTCATAATTCCTTCATAAATCTCAGGATCTCAGGGAATAATAATATGAAATAAATTAAATATTAATTATTTCCCTTGTTAGGATGTGCAACCTTTGCCAAATTATAGTGCACAGTGTAGATAAAAAGAGATGTAGAAATTGGCTTGGGCAAACCACTTTAGAAATAAATTGAACCTAGTAGCATGTACATCAAGTCTTTGTTACAATGTGTGACAACTTATAACTACGGGAACCATCAAAGGAGCAATAACCACAGTCTGACTGACAGTTTATAAATTCTTCATACCACTGGACTGGAGATAGTTCGGTAAGAAAAGGCCGCATTCCAGTAATGCATTCAAACAAGACTGTGCCAAAACTCCAATAATCCACCTGCAAAAGTTAACATTAAAAATTATTTTTCACTACATCTGCTTCACCTCTGGTCTTGAACAACCACTCTCTTCAGTGAAATCTACTAGCACTAAATGTACTACCTGACTCATTTGCTGGAGGTGCAAGTAAATTAAAGAATGAATGTAAGATCAAGGAAGGGTATATAAAAAAGAAAAGTGGCAAGAAAGAAAGAGAAGTGACAAAAAATAAAGGAAGGAAGGGAACCGAGAGGGGAACTGACAAGGAAAACACAACTTGGTTCTAATGGAAAAGATACAGTCTAAGCTCGACAAAATGGTTAAAATTTGAGCTACATTACCGTTTTTGTGTATTGCACTTTGTCAAGTAGCTCAGGAGCCTGTAAATCAAAGGGAAATGAGAGTGAACATCAAAAGCAGGGTAAGATCTAAACAACACAATTTTTTATATGAAGAAAAATGCTGAGTGAATCATATTAAGTACTGTACGTTATCCTGGAGTCAGGTAACTTTCACTAATTCTAACTAAAATGAAATGCAAACAAGTCTACAATAGGATTAAATTTCAGATTACTGAAGATTTTACTTTCAAATCATAATAGACCATATAAATTTTGTATTCCTGGTACTGGAGTTCAACTAGCTTGCAACTGAGGCTACATGTAATTTGGGATGTCTTTATAAATGCAAGTAGCATTTATCTCTTTTTAATGATATTCCTCTGCAAGCTACTTCCAGTCCAATACCGGGGGGGAGATGCTCCCTTATATGGGCTATATAGGTATGTGCGGCCCCAAAGGATATGGTTTTTAGCCATTTTGGTAACAAATAGGGTACCAATATAAGCTGATTTTGGCCATTTTGAACTTAAATAGGACCGGTATGATTTTTGTACTCTAGCTTTGATATAACTTTTAACATACACATAACTTTATTATTTAACATAGAGCGCAAAATACATGGGTATATGATCTAATGCACTTTACATTAAAATGCTTATAATATTACAATAAAATGGATAAAAGATACAGCTTCTCTAAATAGTTAATACATTGATACTTGATAAAAATATTAATTATTAATGCAAAAATGCATGCAAAAAACTATGGGTTAATAAGCTAAAAGCTAATTTATAATAATGAGTTTTTAGCTGTGCCATAGAAGTTTTGAGATTGCTCAAAGCTCTTAACTCCTCTGAAAGGCCATTCTACAGGGTCTGAGTGGCTGCAAAGAATGCCCTGTCTCCTCTTGTCTTCTTGATATGGGTATGTTTCTAATAAGAAGCCACTTTTTCATCATCGATGAAAAGAAAATCAACAAAAGCCCTTTACAAATTATGTTTACAGTAATTAAGCATTCGTCTGAACTAGGGAACTAATAAATTATAACATACATATAGGTCTCAAACAGGATTTTGATGAAAGGGTCAGGTCGTAAATAGGGTTTTGAATTTTTAGTGAGGTCATAAATAGGGTAGAGAATATCGCAGATTTTGGTCACAAATAGGGTTGGGGTTTCAGGAAGTGGACTGCACACCCCCAACCAACCATCCCCCCGGGTCAAATACCAAGACTATGATTTCTGATGTCAACTCTAAGAATCAAGAAACAATTTCAACAGTTAAATACCAGGTATTTTAGAGTCCCGACAAAAGTGGTAGCCAGACTTCCTTGATCCAGTTCTTTTGCATAGCCAAGATCTATCAGTTTGTAAATTACCTGGCAGATTAAAATAAGCAGTGGCACCATTAACTCATGCATGATCAGCTGGGTGTCCGAATCTCACTCTCCAATCTGAAGACCCTCTCCAAATCTCAAAACCTCAGACCCCCTCCAAATCTCAAAACGAAAGACCCCCTCTGATTCTCAAAAACTAAGACCTAAAATCTACCTTAAATCTCCCAGAACCTCAAAAACTAAGACCCCCTCTGAATCTCAAACCAATACCTGGGTTGTACTCTAGAAACGCCCTGGTGCCATAAAGGACTAACTTTTGACTTTAGGTGACTGGAAAAACTTACTTTTTTCATACGAGCTTGAGTGATGGGCACCCAGAATTTCATGGCTTGGAAACTTTGGGCTACTCGAATATTTTCTTAGACCACAACCTTGCCTACGGCCACGTCCAAATCTCAGAAACCAAGACCTAAGTCTTAGTTTTTGAGATTCAGAGGGGGTCTTAGGTCTTAGTTTTGAGATTCAGAGGGGTCTTAGGTAATTTGAAATTCAGAAGGGGGTCTTCGGTCTTAGCTTTGAGATTTGGAGGTGGTCTGATATGTAGGTCTAAGTTTTTGAGATATTTTGCAGGAGGTCCTTGGTCACCCATGATTAGACTCACAAAAACGTGAGTGCTTTCTGCAAGCCAGAATAATGTGAAATGAAGATTGGAAAACTGAGTTCTTTTGTAATGACATGGGGCATGGCAAAACAATTATACTGGCCTGGCCCCATCGCAAAGAGTGCCTTAAGAAAACTAAACTCACTCCATATCCCTGAAGGCTAGACATCATATGCTTCTAATGCATCCAGCTTCCTATTACCTTATGATCCACATGGCTTATAACAATGTTTTCAGGTTTTAGATCTCTGTGAATGATGCGGTGGCCATGAAGAAACTGCACTGCAGCAGCTAAAGGATGATGAATAAATGAACACTGAGGATGCTTTAAAGTATCAATAAATCCTTAATTCATCTATTTCATTCTTAAGAGCTACATTTCTTATGCTAAACCTGTCTATGTCATCTTGAGCCCTCTGCTTTCTTACATCTAATATTTTTTCTACAAACATGGAAGCCATTTTTCTTAACTACAGCCTGGCCTTATATTTGGCCTAGTTGCCAACTGAAGGTCTCTATATTACCATATTTTCCCACGTATAAGTTGAGCTTTCAAGACCTAAAAAATCAGTTTGCCCTCGACTTATACATAAGTTAACACTTGAGAACCAAGCATCAGTTAAATAATATGCATAATGTCCTTCAATGTTAACAAACATCTAATAAATGGGAGCTCAGTTTACAATGTAAGTTCACTTAGCAATCTGTTTCCTTTTATCAGAGCGTAAAGTGGAAAATCTATCCGATAAATGTTAACCTAAATCTTGTGGATACTCATTGACTCAATTTTGTTATTAAGAACCAATATTTTTCCTGTAAATCAAGCTGTAATTAGTGGACTGAAAAGTTAACTTTGAGCCCTAATGGTATAGGGCATACAGTACAGTCACATGATTGTTTAAGGGGTTTTATTTTTACTAATTAATTTAATTAGTTTTGTATATTTTACAGGCATTTTTGATAATTAAAAACAATTACTCCACTCGCAATTGTTGGACGTGAGATGATTATATAGCCAGCTCAAATCCAGTATGCCATCATGGGATAATTGTTAATTATAAAATATCTCACCAACATCTGAGGCAATTTTCAAAACTGTCTTTTCTTTCAGCCCACAGCAACTCTCTGGGGAATTTAGTACCTACGGATTTAAAATAGATCATAATTAAGTACATAACCATATTAATATATATAAGACAGAAACTTGCTGGTCTAATTACGAGTCTGACAATAAGATGGACTCAAATACCATCTTGGGTCATCTTCAATCTCTTGAAGAACAAATCGAAGGTTTCATAGAACATGAAATTTCTGACGACACGTGCAATGCATGCCAGTCATTACTGTAAGTGTTTAACTGTAAGTGTAATCAACAGAACTCCACTTTTAGGCTTAGCTAAATCGATGATTAGCTTCTATTTATGTACTAGACAGTTTTAGAAGGTCATACTGTAGCTTACCTTTCTCAAGTCTCCTCCTGAGCAGAACTCCATGGCCACAGAGGAAGTTCATCATCACTGACATCGAGTGGCCACTGGAACATCTTTAGCTGACACAAGGTTTGGGTGATCCAGTCTCTTCATAATATCAACTTCCTGTCGCCATAGCTTCTTGTTATGAGCATTTAAATCCATGCGACATCTCTTAAGGGCAATCTGTTGCTTGGTAATCTAAATGTGCAATTTAAACAGAGAGAAGAAAAACGTTACTAATAGTCTCAAGAAGCTAAGGAGAGACTGAAAAAATGGTGAAGCATTGGAGTTCGACCAGGTCATAGCTGTCAGAGCTTATCCACAGGTTTCTGTAGCATGAATTCAGCTAGGAGTAGTATTTCTTACTCCCCCTGGATGAAATGGTTAGAAACATTGCAGGTCACTCCCCTGCAATTTGTTAGGTTTCTCCTGACCAACAATTTGTGGGTTACTCATTAACACCTGGGTGGAAGAAGGCACTCTAAGAGTTACTTTAATGTCTCACCCAAGAACACAGCAAGTGGACTCTCTTGCCAGGGCTCAACCTGGACTGCGTGTTCCAGGGACAAGCGCACTAACCAAGAGGCCA
>JAHPZR010048193.1:7500-30000 GCA_019787425.1 Platygyra sinensis
GAACGACAAAACATGAGGACCCGCATAGAGTATTTTTTGGCTCGCCGCATGAAGCCATCGTTGCTACATTGAGTCAAATTAAATGTTTCAAAATCTAATTAATTGATTTCCTCGTTTAAGCCAATCGCAGACCGCAGCGGAAAACTTTAATCGTGATTGCCATTCACAACCCTCTCGCAGCTGGATTTGGTTTGAGCCCACAAAATATACAACCGGCATTTGAAGTTTTTGACTCCGCGGGGCGGCGGGGGGCGATAGTAGCCAGAGCATGGATGTCGTAGGATACAAAGGAAAAACAATCAACTCATCGAAGTACACGCTACTCGATTATATTTAACAATACTGAATTTTACAAAGCTCGCGTGTAAGCTGGAAGGCAAAAATATTCGAATAACTGTCGTAATACAGCTTGTGTACATAGGAAATAGCAAAAAGATACAATAGCCGAATATGCTAACAAAGCCCCCAAATCCCATTAGCTCGGTTTGGCGTACCTGGTACAACCTACAGAACAGATTATCACGTGCGCACCATGATGTCTTGACATAAATTACATTTTGTCTGGCCATTAATGTCTGGTTTTTGGCCTCTAATTAATCAGGTTATGGTTTCACGCGGCAAAAATTAAAGGTTATACATTCGATGTCGGCTGTCTTATGAAAAGAGATTCAACCTCAAGGTAAACAACCAAATAGTTAAATACGTTTTCCGATTAGAGGAGTACGCGTCACTTGTCGTGGGTCAAAATTCACTAACTCCCTAGGGCGAACAAAACTTACTAACTCCCTAGGTCCCTAGGGAAGCAACAACATGAACTTTTTAATCTTATTTGGTTAGACCTTAGACCTTGGACATTTTATTTGAACAATGATTTCCCAAGAGGCATCTAGATCTTGTCAGCTTTGTTATAAAGGGTTCCCGGCTTGTCATTGGTTGAAATGAATTTAGGGTGTGACATTAAGGTTTATAACCGCACCTCTCAGAGCTGAGGTCCCATTCACCCTGGTGATTTGGTAGAGAGCAGATCGAGAACAACAAGAGCTGTGGGACTGATATCTTACTTTACTTCTACCATCATGGTAAGTGTTGCACAGAAGAAAAGGTCGTATTTCAATGTTACAAATTCAGAGATCTAGAATTTTTCCCGATTCCTTCCACAGAGTGTGATTAAACCAGAAATGAACATCAAGCTGCGTATGGAAGGCACTGTAAACGGGCACCAGTTTGTTATTGAAGGAGAAGGAAAAGGCCATCCTTTCGAGTAAGTAAAAGTTTAAAAATATTTAATCATTGTGGTCAGTTTTACAACGGCCTCCTTTCAATCAGTGCTAAGTTTAATTGAACTAGAGAATTGGAACAAACGTATTTCATTCTGAATATTGCTGCAGATACAGGCTCTATATTTCCTTCCGTTGAGCTTGCGACTATTAAGGTGACAAAGAATTCTCTATATTGATTTATATGAGAACTCGCTTCGGTGGTTTCGCTCTGGACTGATACGAAACAGCGCACATGTTGTGGGAACGAGTTGTCAGTCACCCACGGGGCTCCTCAGGGAAGTATTTTGGGTCCCCTGTTATTTGTCATCTGCATCAACGATTTACCAAGCGTTGGTGCCTGTCAAGCATCCCCCGGGGGGGGGGGGTACTCCCTTATATGGGCTATATAGGTATGTGTGGCCCCAAAGGGTATGGTTTTTCAGCCGTTTTGCTCATAAATAGGGTATCGATTTTAGCTGGTTTTGGCCATTTTGGTCATAAATAGGGTATGGTTTTTGTACTCTAGCCTTGATATGGGTATGTTTCTAAGCGGAGAAGCCACTTTTTCATCATTTTCGAGGCGAATATCAACTAAAGCCCATCACAAATTATGTTTACGGTAATTAACATTGATATGGACTAAGGAACTAATTGTAACGTAGGTCTGAAACAGGATTTTGATGTAATGGTCAGGTCATAAATAGGGTAGGGAATATTGCAGATTTTGGTCATAAATAGGGTAAAGGTTTTGGGAAGCGGGCCGCACACCCCCACCCAATTTTTCTGGGAGTACCCCCCCCACCGGGCAAGCATCACTCTATGCAGATGACACGGTGATCTACTGGTATGGGTCGTTACTGTGGTCGTTCCCTTTTAAGGCAGCTAAAATTATTTTAGATCGTCCGCTATATTCATCTTCGTTGCATGCATTAGGGACTCTGAACTGAGTGGATAGCAAGAGCGTTGGTTTTTGTCGAGGGTAACAAGTTGTCAATCAGATTTAGGGTTTTTGGTAAACGTTCCTCCGGTCGGGATAGCGCGACAGAAACAGTGAACAGATTTCAGGTAAGCTTGGTAGGTTAATTCTCCTCAAGATGGCAGTGAGACTAGATGCTGAATGATTCGTATAATGCTAAAGGACGGTATTAAAATGGAACCTTATTGTGCACGTATCACGCTGTGATTAGCTGGTTTACTTGGCTTAAGGTGGCTCAAAACAGTTTCCAGCACATTCACAGACCTAGATTTTGATGTCATTATAACCAACCTTTATCAATTGATGCTACAATCATGGTATCAAAAAACTGCCCAATCATTGGTGAACACGTTGGTATTATTTTCGTGACACAATAGGTTACCATAGCAACACAATGGCCTGCTAAAAACACCCTTAATTTCAGCTTTAAGCGCTTATATCTCAAAATCAGCAGGGTGAAATTTTTTCTTATTATAGAATTTTAAAAAGCAGAATAAGATGAAACTTTTGGCAAAGTTTAGAATAATTCTGTACATGGGGCTCAGAGCCACCTTAACTTTTCGAAAATTTAAGGTGGCTCTGAACCCCACGTACAGAAATTTTTTAAACTTTGCCAAAAGTTTCATCTCATCCTGCTGATCAAAATTCTATAATAGGAAAAAATTTCACCGTGCCGTTTTTTTTTTTTTATTTAATCTTTATTGATATTATTGATATTAAATATTATAGAGCACAAATACAGATAGATTTTTGAAATATAAGCGCTTAAAGCTAAAATTAAGGGGTTTTTTAGCAGGTCATAGTGTTGCTATGGTAACCTATTGTGTCACGAAAATAATACCAACGTGTTTACCAATGATTGGGCAACTTTTTGATACCATGATTGTAGCATCAATTGATAAAGAGTGGAAATAATGACCCATCAAAATCTACGTCTTGGAAAGTGCTGGAAACTGTTTTGAGCCACCTTAAGTGCTTCGCGATTAATCAAAAGGAGGCAGCGCCCTTAGTAGGATTAGAAAGTCCTGGGCACATAATTTGAAAATATCTCTAACCAACTCCAACAGGCTTTTAAAGGGTTTTACAGAAACCACTAAGAGTTACAGAAATCTCTCCTAAGTAGATTCTATCGCATCTAACCACACCGGTTACGGGTTCGATGTCCGTGATAACTTAAAACGCGTCCCATCAAAACATTAACTTTCTAGAACAAAGAGTAACTTAAACGTTAAACTGATTATTTGAAACTTGAACCCGCTAGTCGTTTCAATAATGCAATAATGAATTGATTATTCGAAAATTGAACTCGCTCGTTCGATCCAAGAATACGGCTAACGGGTTCCGTTTCCGAAAAATCATTTCACTATTGCATTCTAGAAAAGACTAGTACGTTTCAAAACTACTAGTCGCAACAGTAAATTGATTTTTCAAAAATGGAACCCGTAAGCTGATGATGATAAGCCGTATTCTTGGATCAAGCGAGGGAGTTCAATATTCGAATAATCAACTCATTGTTGCAATCTTGAACCGACTAGCGGGTTCAACGGTTTCAAATAATCAGTTCATTAATGCAATCTTGAGGAGTACGCTTCACCTAGTTTGACTGTAAATAAGATGTTGCCATGATAACGACCTTAAAATCCAAAATTTGACAACCAAAAAATAAGCCTTATTTCAACAGTGTCCATACAGGTAAATCTCTTCGGGGAAACCTTAAAGATAAATAAACTAAGTTTCCTTTTCTAACTCGCGCTCTATAGCGAGGGTGTCCGTAACTGACTCTTGGGAGCCACCTTAAGGTCCATTTACACAGGCGATTTTTGTCGCGGCAACTCGATGCAATTTTTGTCGCAGCAAAGTTGCATAGTCTCAAACACTGATCTCGAAACCCCTGCGATATCGAGGAGACAAATCACACTGAAAATCGCACCTGGTTTACACGTGCGATGTACTAACGATAGAAGATTCCGACGTTTCGGCGACATCTTGGCGCCATTGTCAAGGGAAACTAAATTAAATATGCGATTACAAGAGTAACTAAGAGTCCAGAGTCATTAATTTGCATAAGTTAAACAAGGACCTTAGCGCGAATCGAGTCTGATTGTACATATAGGCACGGTCGTAATTGTTTAATGAGTAACATTTCATTAACGAGACAATCAAACTTATTCTGGCATTTTTTCAATACATTTATTTTATTTATTTATTTATTTATTACAATTTAATGGCATAAAAAAAACGTTGATACAATAAATATAGAGACAAAGCCATAAAGATAGTCTGCAAAAGAGTCGGAGACCCATACAAGGCAGACCACCTGAAAAAAGACCCTCCCAAGAACCGTTATAATTTAAGAGATAAAAATTTAAATAATAGATATTATTACATTAAAACAACTGTGAAGGCATCCGGAATCCTGCCTGGGTGTCTATTATTGAATTTAGGAAGATTTTAACAGTAGAGTCCACAAGGTGTTTGAGATACTTCAGTTTAGAGAACACATACTTCAGTCGTTCGCACTTCTCAATGAATAGGCCGCGCCTGTACCTGTTGTCGACGTAACTGTGTTAATGGAGGAGCAGACCGCTGTTTGTTGGCTTTACGAACACTTAAGTTTCGATACGGGGCGCTCGGTTTAGGAGTTGAGTACCGAGGAAGGGGAGCATTCCATCATTTTCGACCTCCATAGTGAACTTGATGGCGGGGTGGGTTGAGGGTGTTGAGAAAGTCCCAAGCTATACATAAATCATGCATCACAGTAAGTGTGTCGTCAACATATCGACGATAATAAGGTGGCCGTTTACCCTCAACATCTAATTTCTCTTCAATAGACGACATGAATACGTTGGCTAGCAGGGGCCGGGGGGGGGGGGGGGACCCCATCGCTACAATGTATTACCACGTTGTGACCAACTCGTCTCGCAACAAAATAGTGTTACAAGTTGAGGCAACGTGTTGCGCAAAGTAGACTCGAGTTCTACTTTCTGCAACAAATGCCAGTTTTGCTGCTCGTATTAAGAGACTAAAGCTACAACTTTTGTCGCAACAAATTTGAATTTAACCCTTGTGATGGGAAGTCGTGAAGCGCGGCAAATAAAGTAAAAACATGGAGGACAGTGAAGAAGAGCTCGGGGACGAGCCTGAATGTTAAATACACGAGTAACTCTCCGAAGGTCATCAATTTGCCCTCTTAAACGACCTTGACGAACCTTGGAATACCTCGTTTGTTCCTTCAAAACAATGCAAGCAGCATACTTGGAAGAACTGTCGGAAAATCAATTTTTCGGCTATCTATCTGAAACAACACTGAGCTTCATATTGAGAGCACTTCGCTAGCACGGAAAATTTAAAAGAAAAAGACGGCCAGAGGTCGAAGTGGAACTGCGTCGGAAAGCTAACTTATATGAAAGAAGGCGCCATCTTTATTTCCACACGATTGACCAATTATACGTGTAAAATTTTGCAGACTTTCAACACTGTATTTTGCTGCGAGACAAGTTGGTCATAAAAGCGATAATACGCGCAACAGAGAGTTTCAACATGCACCGCCAAAATGCTGCGAGACAAGTTGAAGAAAAATGTTGCCCGTATTACAGGACCTTAAGCGCGACGAAAACTGCATCGAGTTGCCACTACAAAAATCGCCTGTGTAAACGGGCGTTTTTATTTAAGGTTCACTTACGGCGAATCTGGCTTGCGCTCGTGTGATGTGGAGATGTGATTTGAGGTTCTCTTGCTTGGATAACCTGGATTAACTGGAATTAGTATATACACACTCAGTGATCTTGGTGTTTTAAGCAATCTGATTGGTTCGCGATCTCTGGCTAATGAGCATTACTCACCCCCTACCGAGTGAATAATACGTAGGCCAAACAAAAATAAAGCATACTTTTGAATAAAGCATACTTTTGATTCACACTGATTTGAACGGTGTTTAAGGACCATTATTCTAGACTGTCACGAGGTTTTTTCAAAGATTAACTATAGATTTTCCATGTTCCAAGATTCTGTAAATAGTTTCGCGTATTCGCGCATGCTTTGTACCGCTTGCACGTTTTCCACGCATGAATTGAGAGGTCAATTAAATCGATTTTTAATGGTTTCCTTCTGAAAATGTTGTTGAGATCACTTCCTGTGTATATAATAAAACAATTATTCTTCTCAATCTCGGTGAAAAGTGGCAGAATATTTACCTCGATTTCAAAGAATATTGTTAATTATTGTTTGGCGTCATTTGACTCGCGACATGCTTAACCCGCACGTCGAGAAACAAAAAGCCTTAAAGTTTCTTGCAATATCTTACTTTCCCACGGTCTAGATCTTAACAATCAAAATAAACAGAGCCCCGTTGGTTCGGTAACCTTACGCGTGCTCCTCTCGTTTTGAGTCAATGCTTAATAAAACCTAGCCTTGTCCTTAAGCGAGGGACTCACTCGTTGGCTCATTGGCGAATAAACTGAAACGCGCACACGCCCATATGCACATAATTTTAAAACGCACCATAACTTATTGCATAATTAGCTTAAGTGTTCCATTGTTCGCAAATACCGTAATGCTCGAATTAGCGCCCGGGGCGCTTATTTAATTTTCCAAAGCGATAAGGGGGCGCTTATTTCGTTTATCAATTTTTAGCCTCAAAATGACACTATCTTTATTTGAATTTAAAACCAAACTGTAACATAAAAATTCCTTATAGAAAGCTACTTTCTTACTATTTCTATCAAGGAAATGAGAAGCAAACTCGTGCGAGTTTGAAAGGACATTATGTTTATACTATTTAACAATGTCACATTTCATTAAAAGAACCGTATAGACCGTATACGTCTCGTATATCGTACCGAGAACCGAAACTCATTTTTTCTCGGGGGAGGGGGGGGGCGCTTATTACAAATTTTGAGCCCTAGGGGGGGGGTGGGGCGCTAATTCGAAGCGGGGCGCTTTTTTGAAGCTGGCCGGGCGCTAATTCGAGCATTTACAGTAAATGAAACCGATAGGTTCCACAGTTCTTGCTGATCACTGAGCCGAATATTACGGACCATACTAACTAAATTATCACTTCAACTACAAAAACGAAATCACTCTAAGCAGAAACCAAGTTGCTATTTAAAAGCACTGTCGTACCGGGCACCAAAGAGCGAAACTGAAAAGCTCACGGTCGCGTGGTCATCCTTTGTAAACGAAATAGATTTAGTCAATAATATGCGGTGGAAAAGTGCCGGCCAGAGTGACACTCTCTTGGGGACTACGCGTCCCATGTGAGAGGCGTGTCGCAACGACTGTACATTTTGAACGCGTGGTAGTTGTACGTGCCTGTTGCTTAGTAACAACTTGGTAAAATACTAAATTAGATTGCTCGAATTATGACAAGTGCCTTTAAAATGGCTGAACGATAAAATTTTTATGTAAAGAAAAATCCGTCAAAATGTTTGCTGACAAACATATCGCGGGTAGAGGGTCGAGGGAGCTGAAAAACTTAAAAAAGTTAATATCCTTTCCTAGTGTTCAACAATAGCCCTTTTCACGGTTAACTTACAATAAAATCTAGCGTGCATGCGAGGCACTTTCGGGCTATTTTGTAGTTTTAGCCCGAAAATGCCTCGCATCCACGTTAGATTGCATTGTAATGCAAATGAGAAAAATTAACCGTGAAAAGGGCTATGATTCACCGAAGGGAAATGGCGGCGTTCTGAGCATGCGTATGCAAGTTATCCTGGACTCTTCTTGCGCCCGCGCGGGTTCAGCCCCTATATAGGGCGGGAAGAACGGAGAGTTGAGGGACTGGACTATATGACTTGGGACCATTTACACGCGTACAACATTTTCACTTACAAAATTAAATATGCCAAAGTTTGCACCAGGATTTACGGAGCGAAAAAGTTCTAACAAACTTAAACAAATATTTTAGCTGTCCTGCGCTTTGAAAAAAAACTTTCTAACGAGATGTTTTTCGCCTTAACCCGTTTCGTACTTTTCGGGAAGCGACTTCATGTGAAACAGTCAACAACAACTTCGTCCGCCATTTTGACGCAAGAAAACCTCTCCTTCGTCCCCTACTCAGTAGAAATTTGTCACAAAATACGTATGTTCTGTAGATTTCAGCCACGATTGTCGCAGCGTTTTAAAACATGTTTTAAAATCTTACGACAATTTTTTTGACGTACACAACAGTCGTAAGCGAGTTGTAGGTTTGATTTACACGGAATAATTCATGTCGTAGGCCTGTCGTAAACTTGTCGCATGCGACAAAGTCGTACCGTGTAGATCGGCCTAAACACCAGTGCAAATTACACATCGTAATTCTGGATTATGATTGACTGAAAGACAAAAAGAAATTTTCTAAGACAATGATGTCACGTAAAATGAGGACGAAAAGTTTGTGCAGAAGCTTCGAATAAGAAAAATTGGCTTCAAGAAAGATCTTCCGGCTAATCATCAGTTGCTATTTGTTTTCAGCGGGTTGTAGGCTCAGACTCCAAATTTACGAACTATTTAATGAACTAACCTCGTAATCTGGAACATATACAATAAACGGCGAATCATAATTGCTAAAACGATGAAGAAACTAGACTCAAAACTCCAAAAACAGCGGCTAGGCTGGCCTAAAATCTCAAACACGGCAAGAAAATACAACAAAGATGAAAATCTGGAAAATTACGACAGCGAAGTTCGGGTCACCCCAAAACGCAGACCATGCAGACTGCAGACTGTGCAGACTGAGTACTTTTTTTCTAACACTTGACTCACTTTTTTCGGTTCTACAGTTACAGAATAGTGTTAAAAATGTCGTGATGTTTGTTATTTATCCACAGGCCGCGCAAACCCGACATCTGGCTGTTGATTCAATATGAGACAAAATAGAGGATATTACATGGCTGCGCGTGGATACGAATTTTATCTTCAAGTGTTTAACTCGATATCTCACTCGTTCGCTGCGCTCACTCGTGAGATATCGAGTTAAACACGAGAAGATAAAATTCGTATCCACAAGCGGCCATGTAATATTCTGTTTATTATATGAACATACTTATGATCACGTTTTCTGACGATTTTCCGAAGATTTCCGACCACTCTCCGAAAATTCCCGAACATTTTCAAAGGGCCAGACGAACGTTTCCGAACATTTTCCGAAGATTGCCGAAGATTTCCGAAGATAACCGAAGATTCCCGAGGAAGAACCGATGATGTTTCGATCATGCAGCAACACATCTGAGTACTTTCTAAGAGATTATGTAGCTAAAGCAATGGTGATCATGTTATCTTCACGTGTGAAGATATATATCTTATTAGAAGTTTTGTTGTGTAGTATCGCTGAGTATTTTTACGAGTTGTGCCGTATTTTGGCGAGCCCGTAGGGCGAGTCAAAATGCAAACAACGAGTAAAAATTCTCAGCGATACTACACAACAAAACGTCTAATAAGAGATTTATTATCCAAGACGCCAAATTAGTATGTTCTTGCGAGCGAATTTAGTGGATATTTATTTACAGGGAATGCGTGATAGAAGTGTGCGAAGCGGAACGAAATTGGCGCTAACTTGATTGGCCAATGGCAGGAAACCTGTCTAACTGGTCCTCTGGAGTACAAATACCGCGTGATATTTGTACTCGTTTTAAGCGTTATTTGTACTCTGCGAAGTGCAGTTGGATAATAAATCATGTTATCTTCACGTGTGAAGATATCGTGTTTACGCGCGAAAGCTCACTTGGTATTTCACTGGTGTTTATATAATAAACGCGTTTAATACACTTTGTATGGGAAATTCCCTTTGCTGATCCTAAATATACTAAACTGAAGCATTAAATTGAACTTCCACATATCCTGGGCGCAAATTGCGTCAATTTTTGACGGGTTTGTGGTTTTAATTCTTCTGTCCAATTCGTTTTTGTTGTTGTTGTTGTTTTTTCATATTTGATTTCTTTCATTTCATTTCATCTTCATATTTCATTTATTTCATTTCATATCTTGTAGTTTTTAAAGTAATTTTATCTATAGGTAATTTAGGTGTCCCCAATTAGCGTACGTTGTACGCTAGAGATTTCGACACGTAAATAAAGTTCTTATCTTATCTTATCTTATCTTATCTTTTTTTCGATTTCCTTAGTCTCCGTTAACCTGTTAACCGATTCCTAAAACAAAGCAAGGACAGTGACTCTAGGCGACGTCGTCTCACAAATCGCTTTTGCTTCACAAAGTGCAGAATCCCTATTAGATTAGGAGTATTGCCTCTTTCGCTTAATCCATTGATCGTGACCGTGAGTAACTGCTCGCGTGAAATTTTTCTTACGCGTCACGCACAACGCGCTAGGCGAATACGACGAGCCAAGTGAAAGAGGGACTACTTGTAGTCTAAATCGCCACAAAAACACAACTGCCATATAAAGGCCACATCAATTAACCATCGGATCAATTCATTACGACACCGTAGTGCGCTGAGAATTTCAAATGCTATTAGGTTTTCTGTGAGCTCGACTTTTTTGGCGTGATAATGGTCACGCTCCAACAGCCTTTTGTACACCTGAGTAGAAACTGCACATGTTGCTTGTGATATTACATTAGAAGTAAGGTTTTTTTTGTACATTTTAGAATAGCGTTACTTAAGAATATTTTGGGATGTCCCTTATCGGCTTCCGTACTAAAGGGATTGCATAGTCTATAACACGTCAACAGTCACATACCGAGCTAGCACGCCTGTGCGGAACAAACACTCCGATAAATATAAAATTGAACACTAGAACTGTGACCAGAACCAAAACATATGTGAGTCAAAAGTAAATGCAAAAGCACGTCAAAAATTGACGCAACTTGCGCCCAGGCTATGTGGAAGTTTAATTCTATGCTTGATTTTAGATATATTTAGGATCAGTCAAGGGAATTTCCCATGCAAAGTGTATTAAAGGCGTTTGTCTATTGAATCAACAGTCAGATGTCGAGTTGCGCGGCCTGTGGATAAATAACAAACATCACGACATATTTAAGACCATTCAAACTATTCTGTAACTGTAGAACCGAAAAAAGTGAGTCAAGTGTTAGAAAAAAAATTCCTCGGTCTGCATCGTCTGCACGGTCTGCAGTCTGCATGGTCTGCGTTTTGGGGTGACCCACGAAGTTCAATGTACGCGTGAGCACATTCTGGGCATTCTGGGCCATAATTAGTTGGCTAATAATATACAAGCAACAATTTCTGCATCCTGATTGGTTAAGAACATGTCAATCAATCCCAAATCAGTGCAAAAAAGTGTAATTAAGTTTGAAAATGATTGACAGCCCCTACTTTGAGCTCGGAAAAAACAAAATGGCGGACAAAAATTAAACGAAGATTGAAACTCTTTACCTTCATTTCAATACAATTACCTCATAACGAAGCAACGAGCAAAGCTCAACAACAATTACTAAACTAGCAAAAGCGAAGTAGATATACACAAAAGCCGCGGGGTCAAAGACTTGAACATATTAAAACTTGACCTTGAGTGAATGGAAATGTGCCGGTGTCGATCACGACTCATTCCAAAATACCAGGTGAAGAAGTATATTTCAAAATTCTTGAGCACCACAAAATAAAACGCGAACAACGACCCAACAAGACGTCCTAAGAACCGGCCACATCTTACTTTTTAAGACAAAAAGTGCAAGCATTCTTACTTTCGTCAAAGAACTGAAACAACGAGCTTAGAGATTAGAAAGGTTATTCCCTAACAAAACCCGGTAAACGCTTCAGGAGGCAAATCTAACCTGTGCAACGTCCAGTGAAGAGGCTAAAGTCAGGCAGCATGTCTTTCAGAGCTAAGAAACTCCGTTTCTTGGTAGATTTTAGCTTCGTTTCGCGGCATTTTGGTCAAAGTAACTTGTGCCACGGCCAGGTTCAATAGTTTCTTGCACATATAAGTTTCTGAACCACTCAAAAAACATTTGGCAAGAAAGCCGCATCAAAACCGCAAGGAGTTTTTCCTCTGCTTTGTGGTCAAGTTCTTCAATTCAATTGTCAGTAAAGACTGCTTTTAACTGTAAAAAAGAAACTGCTCAGTTTTCATACATGACTTGGAGAGAGTGAATGAATTTCACCTGTCAAATGTTCATCCAATAAAGTTGATGTAGCTTGTTGCCTCCATTTGTCACGCAAAATACTGAAGCGTGACAGAAATTGTTACTTGTATATTATTGACAAGTAATCAAATGATTTTTCTCGTGCAATTTGGAATAAATAAGCACTCGTAAACTTTTCAAAGACTACAAATTGCACTCGCCCTACTCATACGGTTTTTCTAGTTCAATTTGGAATAATTTGCACTTGTGAGTTTTTCAAAAAGCGAAATTGCACTCGCCGAAGCGGCTCGTGCAATTTCAGCTTTTTGAAAAACTCACTCGTGCAATTAATTCCAATTGAACACGAAACCGTATGATTACCTATACTAAATTTTCAGCGAGGCATGAGAGTAATACAACCAGTGACGTCACGTCATACGCTGTTTTGGCCGCCAATTTGGTCAGCTTCGAACAGCTGAAAAAGCAGTTTTCGCTCACCGTATGCGAAAAAAAAGTTGGCAGTGTTTTTTAATGTAAGGTTCAAACTTTATTTATAAGCAAAAATGTCCCATGGAAAAATTTCGTTTCAGTGGCACTTTAAGTACCAGGTTATAAAAAACTCTTACATTTCCATTTTATCAAGTGATTTCTACCTTATTTCTCTTAGTTTTTCTTTTCTTTGCCAACAAAAAAGAATGTACCTTGACGCATACAATGCGTTTACTCAGTCGAACGGAACGTACTGCTATGTTTCACGGTGCATGTAAATGAAATTAAATCCACCAAGAAAACAATTTTTGACAACCATACAGCTGTGAATGTTTGTCGTCAGACTCACTGTCGAAAACAAATGTATTTACTTGTTTAATTGGGGCTCTATATAGTAGCAAAATGAATGCTGTTGTACTAAGAGAACGAATTTCAGAACTGTTAAGATCTATCATCCCACGTAAATTTCTGATATCATTTTTCTGAGGACTCTGTGACAGAAAAAATCTGCATTGCATATAAACAGACTTTACCTTTTGTTTTTCTGTTTGTGTTTTAGGGGAACACAGAGTATGGACCTTGTAGTCAAAGAAGGTGCACCTCTCCCTTTTGCCTACGATATCTTGACAACAGCATTCCATTACGGCAACAAGGTTTTTGCTAAATACCCAGACCATATACCAGACTACTTCAAGCAGTCGTTTCCTAAAGGATATTCTTGGGAACGAAGCATGATGTTCGAGGACGGGGGCGTTTGCATCGCTACAAATGACATAACGTAAGTAAGATGTAAAGCTGATACTTCCTGCATTGAAAAACGTAGCACTGTGTTTCCAGATTAATAAAAGTTGTTTAGTTCCAAACCATCACAAGTAGTGTCTTAAATTTAACTATTTTTTCTAAAGTGTCTCTTTGTGTTTATATCCGTATTAAGAAACATAACAAAAAATGCTTCTGGTATCACTGCCTCTTGTTCTGGAGCACTTATTTCTTGTTTTACGAATGTCTATTTATTCTATTGCTAACCATACCTTTAATTAATTTCTCTTGTATCTTTGCTTGATAACGTTGAATATGTGTCACTTCTGTTTTTTTTTAGAATGGAAGGCGACACTTTCTTTAACAAAGTTCGATATTATGGTGTGAACTTTCCTCCCAACGGTCCTGTTATGCAGAAAAAGACTGTGAAATGGGAGCCATCCACTGAAAAAATGTATTTGCGTGATGGAGTGTTAACGGGTGATATAACCATGGCTCTGCTGCTTGAAGGAGATGTCCATTACCGATGTGACTTCAGAACTACTTACAAGTAAGCTTTCATCAAGACAAAGACAATTTAAGAATAGAATGATCAATGACCTACTCAAGCATGGCTCAAGCCACGGACTGTGTGTTGCTCCGCCCACCGCGATTAGCCTTTGCTATTTGTGGGCGGAGACTGACTTTACTTTTTAAATATAAAGTGGAAACAAATAAATTGAAATTGAAAATTGAATTGAAGCCTAATTTGCATTAAAACAAAAAAACAGTGATTACTCTGCCAGGATTTGGTATATCCTCTCATGAACTGGTAGCTTAACCAATCTCGACGACCTTAATATTGCAAGACCAATGAAATCTGATAAAATAGGTCACGTGGCTATAATAATTGTTTTATTTTTTGGAAAAACAATTGAAAATAGGCCGCCGAGATAACTTACAATCGCTGTCAAATTTAGTATTTTTAAAATTGTGCTAATGGCCCCTGCAGGAATCTGTCCTGAATGACAGACTAAAATATTCAGTTAAGAAGTTATTACATAAAAGAGGTCACGTGACCTTCTAGCTTTCCATATAGAGCCTTAAATAAATGAGGAGTTCATCCATTCAGGACAGAAATAGTTGTCTAACAAAGTGATTTAAAATTTCTTATGGTCAGTTTTTTCGTGATAGCTCATCCTTGGCCCCTTGAGCAACCCTGTGACGTCACAAGTCACGTGACCACCATTAAAATACCTTAAGGATACCAAATTTTGTTTGTGGTAAATTTTTTGCTCCCCCTGGGATAAAAATAGCGTTGCTTCAGATCAAAAACGGTTTTATCTCTCTGGTGGTCTGTACTGAATTAATATGAGCCATGCCTTTACATGCTTGAGTAAGCTCTCACTTCTTGATTATGGATGTCTTTTGTGGGGGAATAGGGAGCTTAAGCAACGACGACGACGACGAAGACGCTGAGGACCACGCTTAGTGAAAAATGAATTTATATTCTATCTACAAGCGAAATTCGCGATTGCCTAGATCTTTTCAGTACGCCAATGGCTTGAAAAACGCGCTGAAGCTAAACATGCAACGAAGGCGTTCAATTCCAAACTGGAAACACAAAATATTAGCTGTCGTCGTCCACGTTCCGTAGACGACGCAGAACTTGGTCATTTCACGTTGTTGTTTTGCAGAGGACGGCAAAGAAATGTACAAAGATTTCTAACGCACGTGCACTGCCATTGTTTTGCGCATTAAACCTTTTGTTTGGTGACGTTCTCGTTCCCGTCGTCGTCGTGGTTTGCTTAGAGCGCCGTACTGATACGAAGACAACTCCGAAATTAGCTAGATTTCAAAGTTGAACGTAACCTTACCTACATGTAGGAGAGAAAGATAAAGTATTTTTCTCGGGTTAGTGAGGTTTCAGAAGCAGATTGGTACTGATCAGTAATAGGTGTTTTCATAAGTGAAACAATGTAAATGTATTTTTTTATACGCTTATGCACCCGACCCAGTGTCACTGATCCGAGTTGTTTGTATCTTTACAGAGCTAAGGAGAAGGGTGTCAAGTTGCCAGGCTATCACTTTGTGGATCACTGCATTAGCATTTTGGACCATGACAAAGACTACAACAAGGTTAAGCTGTATGAGCATGCTATTGCTCATTCTGGATTGCCGGACAACGCCAAATAAGGGCCAGATGACAAGACGAGGCTACAGCAAAGAGAAAAAGAACAGTGGTTTTTGTTTGTTTTTTTAGAAACCGTGTTTGTCAAACCGTTTCCTTAAACATGAAACAGTGCTAATTGATTGCCGATAAAATAGTGTGATAAACATATTCCGCGGACAATTGTTTGAGCCTTTAATTGTTAAGGAAATATAGTCAGTGTATGTGAATCGAATCACGCGTTGAAAAATACTTATAAACAGCAATTGTAAGAAGGGGATTTTGTAGAGGTACACTGTCTGTGAATAATAGAGAACAACTTTCTCAGAAGAGTAATAGAGAGAAGAAAGAAAAAGATCAGAAATCGAATAAGGATATTAAATAAATCTTGCAATTGAACTTGTTTTGGTGTTTTTACGACAAGGAGTATCTCACTAGCTGGGCTAGTTCTTCCAAAGGGCGTTGTACACTGACGGCACCCTCTTAAGCCCTGGTCAAACGGCCCATGATAGTCGATGATAGTTGAGCGCGCGCTTCCGTTCGACCACCAGCTATCATGCACTATCATTGACTATCATCAACTATCATTCAGTTTGAGCTTGTTCAAATTCTTCATGATAGTCGATGATAGTTTTTCTCGTTTGACCACGCGTATGATAGTTCATGATAGTTTTTCGGTCAGCTGTTTTGGTAATTACTGGCCCGATAGTGGTCAGAAAACATGCTGCCGCCCTCTTTCGTCGCGAAAAATTCATACTTTTACAAGTTTGTCTTACGGGACGGCAGAAGTTCCTTGATCGCAAGATCGCAAACTGGAAAGACCGCCGAACAAATTTGCGATCAGGCGTAACTAAGGCCCGGGTCAAACGCCGTACTTCACATGAGCCGAACCTAATTCAACCAATTAGGCTCATGTGAAGTTCGGCGTTTGACCCAATTAAGTTCGGCTGATTTTATTTGGAGCGGCTGAGACGTTCTTCACGCCTGGTCAGCCGTGAAGAACGCCTGAAGAACGACTTTGGGTCAAACGCCGATCCTCACATGAGTCGAACCGAACGCATAATCAAACGATAATCAAAGTTAAGTCATGTTAATGTATGAATTAGCCTTAAATGTATTCGAGCCTCGATCACAGTCTATTTTTTCCAACATGGCTGCCTGTCGAGCTGGTGTTAAGGATGATGAAGGATCTTGTATGTCGTGTTTGAACACGACGAAATATCGCTGCCTAAGATGCCTGTCTAAGAAGTCTTGTCTCAATTTTGCTCAGGATGTATTCAAACGTTTCTCTAGAGATCCGGAAAGTCTCATTGGAATATGAATGCAACACTTTCTCGATCCATCCCTTGTTTCGCTGGAGAAAACGACATTTACGATGATTAAACGTGGTCGTGTTCTTTCGGGAAAACAGGAGAAGGGCCGTCAAAAAGGCAAGCTGTATCAAAAGATGACGTCTACTTTTCAAAAAGAGAGCTAATTTTAGCATGGACGACCGTCTTCTTCGGGAATTCTGTATCATTTTGAGGAGAAGTGCCTTCTGGTCTGAAGGCGCCATTTTGACTTTACCTTGACAAACCACTGACCAACAAGACCGCTTTTGTTATTTGTTTGGTCTAGCAGTTCGGTTCGACTGAATTAATTTCGACGTTTGACTCAAACAGGCGTTCTGAATTATTTGAGTCGACCCAAACTGTCATTAGGTTCGGCTCATGTGAATTACGGCGTTTGACCTAGGCCTTATAATAATTCCGATTTCGATCGTTACAAAAAGTTTGAAAATAGGCCATTTCCGAATTACCTTCTCAAACCCAGTCTTGGTGCTCATCCTTTCATATGAAAATGAGTTAAATTTACATGTGAATGAAAACTCATTTTCAGATGAAAGGATGAGCACCAAGACTCGGTGTGAAACAGAGGCTAAAGGTAATTCAGAAATGGCCTATTCGCGCGCCAAACCGTCGCGTGCGTCCGCCCGGCACATCGACTTAATTTACTTCAAAATCGCTCAAACCTGTATTTTTCGCTATAGTAGCACAAACTGTAAACAAATGGCAGGAAAAGTAATTGTTTGCTTGTAAAAAGACTGAATGTTAAAACAAAACGAAAATAATTAGTTCCGTGGCCGATAGGAAACCGTTCGTTGCTGGTGGTTTCTGTGGTGTGAAGATCTCGCATGTGATTGGTTACAACACAATAAACATTCCAGACATATTTTAGGTGTTCACGGTAATATAATCAGCGTTGTAATCTTATCTGATTAGACCTTAGACCTTAGACGTTTTATTGGAACAATGATTTCCCAAGAGGCATCTAGATCTTATCAGCTTTGTTATAAAGGCTTCCCTGCTTGTCATTGGTTGAAATGAATTTAGGGTGTGACATAAAGGTTTATAAACCGCACCTCTCAGAGCTGAGGTCCTATTCACCCTGGTGATTTGGTAGAGAGCAGATCGAGAACAACAAGACCGATAGGACTGATATCTTACTTAACTTCTACCATCATGGTAAGTGGTGCACCGAGAAGAAATGGTCGTATTTCAATGTTACAAATTCAGAGGTCTAGAATTTTTCCCGATTTCGTTCCACAGAATGTGATTAAACCAGAAATGAAGATTAAGCTGCGAATGGAAGGCACTGTAAACGGGCACAAGTTTGTTATTGAAGGAGAAGGCAAAGGCCATCCTTTCGAGTAAGTAAAAGGTTAAAAGTGTTTAATCATTGTGGTCAGTTTTACGGCGGCCTCTTTTCAATCAGTGCTTAGTTAGTTGAACAAGAGAACACGAATAAACGTATTTCATCAGTCTGAATATTGCTGCAGATACAGGCTCTATATTTCCTTCCGTTGAGCTTGCGAGTATTAAGGTGACAAAGAATTCTCTAGATTAGTTTATGTGAAAACTCGCCGGCTTCGGTGGTTTCGCTCTGACTGATACGAAACAGCGCCCATGTTGTGGGAATGAGTTGTCTGACGAGTTGTCAGTCACCCACGGGGCTCCTTAGGAAAGTATTTTGGGTCCCCTGTTATTTGTCATCTGCATCAACGATGTACCAAGCGTTGGTGCCTGTCAAGCGTCACTCTGTGCAGACAACACGGTGATTTACTGGCATGGGTCGTCCCCTTAGGAGTTCACTAATTGTAGCGGTAACAAAATTGCTAAACGAACATAACACTGAATCTGGATAAAGCCAAACGCACGCTCATTGTGTGTCAATTTATGACCATGTGAACAATGTCAATTTTTTTCAAATATTTTGGAATTTTAATATCGTCTCATTTTACTAGGACTAATCATGTCGAACACATTGCAGAGAAAATAAACCAAAGGCTTTATCTACTTAGGCACATTAATAAGCATTTATTACGTTTAGGCATAATTTATAAAGAGGAATGGTTAGCCCGGCAAACATCAAACGAACAAACAAAGGTGCCAAGAATTGTTAGAAGGTCCACGACCGTGCAAAATCTTTTGTTTTGCCCTCGTACACTCGTACGTCACCAGCACGTTTCTATTGGTTAGATCCTCAGCTAGCACGGAGTAAACAGCTATTGTGTTTTGTGCAGGGTCAAGGCCAAAAAATGCGAACGAAAACCTACAACAAAGAACTTTGTCAAGTTTCATAGATAACCATTTCCCTCTACTAACTATGGTTTAGGGCACGCATCCTTCTTTATAAGTCTCGTAATGCCCCTATTTGATTAGTTTGAGGCGGCAAGGATAAAATTCAACTTAAATGTCAAGCCTACAAGTTTACAACAAAGGGCAGCTAAAATTATTTTAGATCGTCCGCTATATTCATCTTCGTCGCATGCATAAGGGACTCCGGCTGAACGGAGTGGATAGAAAGAGTGTAGATTTTGCCTAGGGTCGAGGGTAACATGTTACCAAACAGATTTAGGGTTGCTCTTGGTAAACGTTCCTCCGGTCGGGATAGTGCGACAGAAACATCCATATGGGAGTACAACAGATTTTTGTTCAGCTTGGTAAGTTTATTCTCCTCTAGATGGCAGTGAGACTAGATGCTCGAATCGAATAATGCTAAAACACGCTTTCAGAATGGAACCTTATTGTCCACGTAACGCGCTCTGATTGGCTGGTTTACTTGGCTTCAGTGCTGCGCGATTAGTCAAAAGGCGGCGGCGCCCTTGGTAGGATTAGAAAGTCCTGGAAACGTAGTAGACCTCTTTAGCTTGGGCAGTTTGTTTTCCATTTCAGATCACGTGATATTCTCTAGACAATTATTCTTTTATCTATCTAAAAATTATTCATTCATACGCACGGGACTATTTGAAAATTTGAAAGCAATATTTGCCTAGAGTATCATCACATGGTCTGAAATGGGACAACAAACCGTCCAAGCTAAAGAGTTCTATTGGAAAATAACTCTAACCCACTCCAAAAGGCTTTAAATGACTGGTTTACGGAAGCCACTAAGAGTTACAGAAATCTCTCCTAAATAGATTCTATCGCAGCCAAGCACACCGGTTTCGGGTTCGATGTCCGTGATAACATAGAACGCGTCCCTTCAAACCCTCCGGGGAGGGGGGATACTTGACAAAGTTTAATACGGGGAGGCTCCGCACCAAGGTACAACCCCTTACCCTTTTATATACCATTTTGGCAGAAAAGCTACCTCTTTTATATAACTTTATTGAGAAAAGGTACTCCTTTCACATACCTACTTTAGAGAACTGCACTTCCTTTCTAAGCCCTTATAATGAAGTTAACGAACGATATTTCGGCAAAACATCAAGCGATTATCAGAAGAAATGCTAAGAGAACGAGAAGTGTTATTTATTCACTTCACGCTGTGAAACGACCGATTTCCCTACCCTTTTATATACCTGAACCTGAAAAAGGTACCCCTTTCGGGCGGACCCTCCCCGTATAGGCCAATATAGGGAGTAACCCCACCCCCCTCCCGGGTTTAAACCAAATTAACTTACTAGAACAAAGAGTAACTTAAACGTTTTGTTTCGCACATTTAGTTAAACAATTCTCAGCATATTATTTTACCGGTAATCAGCAAACGAGTTCTTGTCAATGGTGCAAAAACAACAACCTTCGACGTTCTCAAACTACGAACACTGAAATTATTCTTCAAAGAAGCACTCCTGAAGATTCGCGGAGCACGCGCGCTTAGGGTGCCTGGTACGACAGTGAACCTTAAGTGCGAAACTGAAAGGTTTACGGTCTCGTGGTCATGCCTTGTAAATGAAATATTTTTAATCAATAAAATATGCGGCCAGAGTGACAACTCTCTTGGGGACTACGCGTCTCATTTGAGAGGCGTGCCGCAAACGACTGTACATTTTAGACGCGTGCTGGTTGTACGTGCCTCTTGCTTAGTCTAATTAACAAAATTAGATTGCTCGAGGTATGACAAGTGCCTATAAAATGGCTGAACGATAACATTCTAAGTTAAGATAAAATCCGTCAAAATGTTTGCTAATAAACATATCGAGAGTCGAGGGTCAAGAATGGAGGGTCGAGGAAGGTGAAAAAGTTAAAAGTTAATATCCTATCCTAGTATATTAAATTATTAAATATTTACAGGTTAACGCACTCATTGCTCGTGAATTATCGGGATTTACCTGCACTTGTTCACTACAATGAACAAGAAATTTCAATACGGCGGCCTCGTGCGGTATTGAAATTTCTTGTTCATTGTTAGTGAACAAGTGCAGGTAAATCTCGATAATTCACGAGCAATGAGTGCGTTAACATTTTTATTATTCAAATTGAATACACTGCAAACAAAATCGTCAAACTCTGAGTCAGCCGAAGCCATGGTGTAATGACAGTGGTGTATTGAATTTACACCGGCTATTACACCACAATAATGACGTCAAAGTGGTTGTTTCGTCACAACCCAGTGTCACGTGTACAAATCAACCAATCAGAAAATTCGAACTCGCCTTGCGCTTGTTATTTTTCTCTTTCTTCTTTGTTTCTAACCCTATGGAAAAAATGTGGAGCGTTTAGGATTCGACGTTCCCTGCAATCCGCCAGGGGAAGGCAATTACTTTTATGCCTCGGCGGCCGGCAAAGGCTTTGGGAATTAAAACCAAGGGCCTAAAGAGGTGATCTTCGACTTTCCGATAGATATGTTAGGATATTCAATTGAATACACTGAAATGCCTCCAGATCAACTCTCCGCCTCTTCAGGTCTAAGGCTACTATTATTAACTGCTTCACAGCGCTGAGATGTCCTAAAGATCCTTTTCGGGGGCTTCGAACAATAGTCTCTTCACCCACAATCACTCAAAACTTTCATCAAGGCATGAGACTAATGCAACCAGTGACGTCACTACGCTGTTTTGGCCGCGCCAAGATAGCCGCCAATTTTAGGCTCAACCGGTTAAATTCTAACAGCTGAAAAAGCAGTTTTCGCTTGCCGTATGCGAAAAAAAAGTTGAGAGTGTTTCTAAGCAAGGTTCAAACTCTATTTCTAAGCAAAAATCTCACAGGCGAAAATTTCGTTTCAGTGGCACTTTAACCAAGTTATAAAAAAGTGATTTCTACCTTATTTCTCTTGGTTTCTCTTTTCTTCCAGTAGAAAAGAGTGTATCTTGCCGCATTAAGAGGTCGTCGAGTCGTCCTTTGTGTCAAAGCAAACAGTGAAAAAGTGCGCACTATTTAAAAGAGCGAGCAATTCATTTACTCAGTCGAACGGAACGTACTGCTATGTTTCACGGTGCACGTAAATGAAATCCACCAAGGAAACATTTTTTAACAACCGTACAGCTGTGAATGTTTGTCGTCAGACTCTCGATGTCGAAAACAAATGTATTTACTTGCTAGCAAAATGAATTAATGCTGTTGTACCATTAGTTAACGAACTTAGCC
>JAHPZR010048193.1:35000-37500 GCA_019787425.1 Platygyra sinensis
AGGATTTGAACACCTCAAAGAAGTGGCAGAGTCCACCAATCCTGATGCAGCACATCTGATTCCGTTTGCCCAGTATAATATTGGCAGGGCTTATTATGAAGGATTTGGTTGCAAACAGTCTGACAAGGAGGCAGAGAGGTGGTTCCTTGCTGCTGCACAGGATGGCGAGCCAACTGGTAGTATCAAAGCCCAAACCGTCTTGGGTCTGTTCTATTCACGACCTAATGAAGAGTCCTTTGACTTGCAAAAGGTTTGGTTTTCCTTAATAACTCTTTCTGCTGATATGAAGTCTCAAGTTACTACAACTGCAGCTAATTATATTTGTAACATAAAGCCTGAAAAAAATTCAGGTATGAACGGGATTTGAACCTATGGCCTCTGCGATACCAGTGCAGTGCCAGTTGGTTTTCTCGCTCCGTCGGTAGACCACTGCACTGGTGTCGCAGAGGTCATGGTCTCAAATCCCATTCAGGTCTGATTTTTTTTTCAGGCTTTAATTTCACAACTACTTACTTTGTTTATATAACTGTGATGATCAGTCACGTCTTTGCAACCACCTGAGTTGGGTAGACAATTGTGATGATCTTTAAAATGTGATTGAAACTTTGTTCTTTCTGATAAGGAAATATTCATTATTACATGTGATGGTGATGCTGTTATATTTTCCTATTAGGCATACTTTTGGCATCAGGAAGCCACTGGAAATGGAAGCCTAGAGTCACAAGGTACAATTTTTACAGTCATTTGCATACACTGATGGAATACAATCTTGACTTGTTTTAGACTGGCCATGCATTTATTCATGAATATTCCGAATGCTGGAAAGGTTTTAATTCTCACTCTCCGCTGAGGTCAGGAGATCACTTATGGTGCATACTTATACTTATAACAGTCATCTGACTACAGAGCACATTATTATCATTATCACTTTTTTTCAAAAACCTTAGCTATTTGCCACTTTGATCAGTTGGAAGTCTGCTATCATATGAGTAATTTCTATTCCTTGATTCAACGATTGTTTAAAGCAATGAAGGAATGGATATGTTTGTAATAACGCAAGTACTAAGGATGGAAACATCAATCTATCAGAATCCCCCTCGACTCGATAGGGTAATTCTAAAGGAGAGGAGACTTAGAATAATTAGTGTGGATTTGGTATCATTTGATAGAAATTAAGTTCATTATGGCCATTTATCTGTAAAGTATTGTGTACATAACGCATTCAGATTTTGTTAGAACTCATTGCAGCCATAAAAATCAAAACAGCTCAAGTGTTCCACCTTAATAAACTTAAAGATTATCTGTAAATCGATGATTGCTATTCAAATTATGCTGCGTCACATAAACCTTACTGGCCTCTTTTTTGGAAATTATGAACCTGCTGCTCAAAAACCAACTGACAACCCTGCGGGACTCATTAAATGTTGTTATGTAAATACATTTAAAAAGTAAAACATCTTGACACTACTAAATGTACAAGTTTACTTGACATGTGTAAACAGTGCCGAGCTTAGAGAGTTAAACCTCTGTTTCACATAGAACAAGGCACAACGTGCTTCACAAAGTAGGACTAATTGAGAGATTGTTGTTGTGTCATGTCCCACAGGGACTAAGAGCTAAATAAATTGTTCTTATTAGAGGATAACTTCAGTAAGTAAACAGTGCTGACTGCCATGTTTCACAATTAAAATTTACAATGACTTTTCTTCCTTCTCACTTGTTGCTGAAACTGCAATTGAACTCCCAGATACTAACATTAAAAACAACACTCCAACTTTATAAGGGAATAAAACTGAACATGAGACCACAAGTATGCATTGCGGACCTATTTTTCTAATCGCCGGTGGTATGGTATCAATAGGAACAAGTGCAGGGCTAATGGAGAAATATAAATGGGTATCAGTCAATTGTTAGAGCAACCCTGGTATTGTGTTGAGCACCACTCAGTGGACTAGCCTCCCATTCAGTGGCAGGTAGCAGGTGGGATTCTTGGAATTTTACTGTATCGAAATTATTTCCATACAGAAAAATTCAGCGTAAGACAATAGACCTGGTCTGAGGTTCTGGGGGATAACTACAGAGATTTTAGGGTTTATTCCCCAGAGCCTCATGCTGAATTTTAAATACCAAAACTGGTTTATTTCCCTGGTCACTTTGTGCTGTACATAGGACACCAATGATGGAAATGCTGGCATTATTGACACATGTCTCAATCCATAATTGGATCCCTCAGAATTTTTCAAGATATTTTTCCATTTCTTTTTTCAAACCAACATTTCCAAGTCCCTGTGGTGGCCAATAATATTCATGAAACTAGTCCATAACCTTCATCATCAGAATTTGTATTGAACATGAATTATGTATACGTGTACAACATTTAACATTTTTCTGGCTTTCAGGTGCATTAGGTGTGATGTTTGAGTACGGCATTGGTGTTCGGAAAGATGGTGAAGCAGCTTTTAAGTGTCTGAAGGAAGCAGCTGCCAGAGGCAATGTTTAT
>JAHPZR010048193.1:45000-48055 GCA_019787425.1 Platygyra sinensis
TCTGATGATGAAGGTTATGGACTAGTTTCATGAATATTATTGGCCACCACAGGGACTTGGAAATGTTGGTTTGAAAAAAGAAATGGAAAAATATCTTGAAAAATTCTGAGGGATCCAATTATGGATTGAGACATGTGTCAATAATGCCAGCATTTCCATCATTGGTGTCCTATGTACAGCACAAAGTGACCAGGGAAATAAACCAGTTTTGGTATTTAAAATTCAGCATGAGGCTCTGGGGAATAAACCCTAAAATCTCTGTAGTTATCCCCCAGAACCTCAGACCAGGTCTATTGTCTTACGCTGAATTTTTCTGTATGGAAATAATTTCGATACAGTAAAATTCCAAGAATCCCACCTGCTACCTGCCACTGAATGGGAGGCTAGTCCACTGAGTGGTGCTCAACACAATACCAGGGTTGCTCTAACAATTGACTGATACCCATTTATATTTCTCCATTAGCCCTGCACTTGTTCCTATTGATACCATACCACCGGCGATTAGAAAAATAGGTCCGCAATGCATACTTGTGGTCTCATGTTCAGTTTTATTCCCTTATAAAGTTGGAGTGTTGTTTTTAATGTTAGTATCTGGGAGTTCAATTGCAGTTTCAGCAACAAGTGAGAAGGAAGAAAAGTCATTGTAAATTTTAATTGTGAAACATGGCAGTCAGCACTGTTTACTTACTGAAGTTATCCTCTAATAAGAACAATTTATTTAGCTCTTAGTCCCTGTGGGACATGACACAACAACAATCTCTCAATTAGTCCTACTTTGTGAAGCACGTTGTGCCTTGTTCTATGTGAAACAGAGGTTTAACTCTCTAAGCTCGGCACTGTTTACACATGTCAAGTAAACTTGTACATTTAGTAGTGTCAAGATGTTTTACTTTTTAAATGTATTTACATAACAACATTTAATGAGTCCCGCAGGGTTGTCAGTTGGTTTTTGAGCAGCAGGTTCATAATTTCCAAAAAAGAGGCCAGTAAGGTTTATGTGACGCAGCATAATTTGAATAGCAATCATCGATTTACAGATAATCTTTAAGTTTATTAAGGTGGAACACTTGAGCTGTTTTGATTTTTATGGCTGCAATGAGTTCTAACAAAATCTGAATGCGTTATGTACACAATACTTTACAGATAAATGGCCATAATGAACTTAATTTCTATCAAATGATACCAAATCCACACTAATTATTCTAAGTCTCCTCTCCTTTAGAATTACCCTATCGAGTCGAGGGGGATTCTGATAGATTGATGTTTCCATCCTTAGTACTTGCGTTATTACAAACATATCCATTCCTTCATTGCTTTAAACAATCGTTGAATCAAGGAATAGAAATTACTCATATGATAGCAGACTTCCAACTGATCAAAGTGGCAAATAGCTAAGGTTTTTGAAAAAAAGTGATAATGATAATAATGTGCTCTGTAGTCAGATGACTGTTATAAGTATAAGTATGCACCATAAGTGATCTCCTGACCTCAGCGGAGAGTGAGAATTAAAACCTTTCCAGCATTCGGAATATTCATGAATAAATGCATGGCCAGTCTAAAACAAGTCAAGATTGTATTCCATCAGTGTATGCAAATGACTGTAAAAATTGTACCTTGTGACTCTAGGCTTCCATTTCCAGTGGCTTCCTGATGCCAAAAGTATGCCTAATAGGAAAATATAACAGCATCACCATCACATGTAATAATGAATATTTCCTTATCAGAAAGAACAAAGTTTCAATCACATTTTAAAGATCATCACAATTGTCTACCCAACTCAGGTGGTTGCAAAGACGTGACTGATCATCACAGTTATATAAACAAAGTAAGTAGTTGTGAAATTAAAGCCTGAAAAAAAAATCAGACCTGAATGGGATTTGAGACCATGACCTCTGCGACACCAGTGCAGTGGTCTACCGACGGAGCGAGAAAACCAACTGGCACTGCACTGGTATCGCAGAGGCCATAGGTTCAAATCCCGTTCATACCTGAATTTTTTTCAGGCTTTATGTTACAAATATAATTAGCTGCAGTTGTAGTAACTTGAGACTTCATATCAGCAGAAAGAGTTATTAAGGAAAACCAAACCTTTTGCAAGTCAAAGGACTCTTCATTAGGTCGTGAATAGAACAGACCCAAGACGGTTTGGGCTTTGATACTACCAGTTGGCTCGCCATCCTGTGCAGCAGCAAGGAACCACCTCTCTGCCTCCTTGTCAGACTGTTTGCAACCAAATCCTTCATAATAAGCCCTGCCAATATTATACTGGGCAAACGGAATCAGATGTGCTGCATCAGGATTGGTGGACTCTGCCACTTCTTTGAGGTGTTCAAATCCTTTTACCTGAAGAGAACACGAGATCGAAACATTGAAAAAAAAATATACCATACTTCCTGTAAATAGTGCATAGACATCTCATTCCCAGATAACAATGCAGCATGGAAATACCAGTTCAAGACAAAATGAGAAGGAGGGGTGAGGGGTAGGGAGAGTTAGTCATGGTTCAGCACTTCTAGTTTCTTTTCAGACTGTGCAAAATGCAGCATGCAGACTTAAGACCAGGGATAAAATGCAGACTGAGGGTTAAGTGCAGACTGCACTGACCAGGGGTAAAATGCAGACTGTAGACTTGAACGTAATCGCGTTACCATTTAAATCACTTACAACTAAGCAAAAACAGGTTCCCCACAGCATTATTTAAGCCAACCAGATTGATATTCAAGCTGCTATGTGATATTCAGGCTACCTGGAGCGCAGACTTAATCTGTTTATCTTTAAATTAAGTACAATTGCAAAGGAAATTTTTATTACAACTACGCTAGTTTAGAGTTGGTTTTGAATTTCCAGTTTCGGGGCGACAAAAATTTCATTAAGCTTTTTTACACGAGACTTAAGAAAAATCATTCAGCTTCCAGAAGTTTTTAAAATAAGCCTAAAGTTCGAAGGTTAATTACAAAACACTTAATAAGGTTTAATACCGGGTTGGCATTTGTTCCCAATTCCATTCATAGTACATCACATCCACTTAAGTGATATTTTGCTTTGAAAATCGTGC
>JAHPZR010048194.1:5000-15000 GCA_019787425.1 Platygyra sinensis
TACGAAGAGATAACATTACAACTTGTCTTTGCTGCTGAGCTTGTCTGCGAAAGAGTGCAAGAAAAGCTGATCTGTATTCTGGCATCCGAATAGCGTACAATATAGGATTTACAAGAGAGTTCGCATAAAATAAAAACAAGAATGTATGATCTAAATGAATGCGTGCTGACCAAAATATTTCTAATTTACTGCTAAAATATACAAACAAGAATACAACATTTGGCAGGTACAACAGAAGAGATACAGCAGTCACAATCAGCAATGTCATGGTCAGTTTTCTTTCTCTATTGGCTACACCATGGTGTTGAAGCTGCGCTCCACAACGGACTTTTATAACAATGGACGTGTAAGAAACACAAATAATGAAAAGACAAATTGACACAAATGTAAGGTCTGAGTAAAAAGCGTACTGTAACTCTTCAAACAGATAAAGAAGTGTGAAAAATGCTACTGATGTCAATCCAGATGTAACCCAAACAACGGCAATTATTAATCCATATACCCATTTTTTAAGCACACGATGCCTGAACGGCAAGAACGTGGCGTGCATCCGCTCTAAAGCAATGATGGTGATGTTCGTTAATGAACCATAAGGTAACGAACCTAGTACTTGTATAAAATTAAATGTCCCATCTTCAATTGATTGCCACAAATTACAGTATACTCCAGTCCGATAGAACATATTATACACAACTGCTCCTCCTACAAACATATCTATAACTGCCAAATTTATCATCAGGTACGTGCTACGCTTGCGGAGATTACGGTTTCTCATAAAAGCAATTATCGTGCAGAGGTTGAGTGTAACTATAGCAACAGACTCAGCTAAACCAACAGTCATCCAGGGTATGCACTTCGATAAAGGTAACATCTCAAAGCTCTGTCCTTTTCGTGTTGGTCTTAGAAGTAATTTCTTGTCTGCCTGTCAGGAAAGAAGGGAATTATTGTTGCCAGGTTCTTTTACTACTTGTGTAAGACATGCAATTTTATGTGAAAATGAAAAGCTTGCATCAATTTCGAAAGCATGTGCTGTAATATAATTTGGGTGCTTTCGAGGTATTGCAAACCAGTTTTTGATATTTTGCTTTCCTGAATAATCAGGTCAGTTGTAGGTTTTGATATGTTTATTTTCAGATAATTTGCTTCAAACCCTAGATACGGAAAGCTTACGCTCAAAGGAAGGAAATTTGGTTCTTAAAAATCTAAACGGAAATATCTACTGTATTTCACTTTCAAAAAAATACAGAAATTGTGTAAAAATAAAAATCAAGTTTGTTTTGTCTTTTAATCATAAAGAAGGCTTAATTAATCTCTATCAGGTTGCAAAATTAACTCAGCAACGTTATTTAATAAATTCTCGCATTTCGAACAATTTTCTGGCAAGGGTGGCTTCGGTGCTATCGAAAGTGCTATTTTTTATTTACATTTTTATTGAACAGCCTCCACAATCAAAGCAGAATCTGAATTAAAAAACCCGATGTCGTTTATTTTTTCAGCCTAAAATGTGGTACAGTTGTGACGACCGATAAATTTATAACATTGAGATTATAATGCTGCTAACTTGACCTGGCAATTTCTACAATTTGCACCCCACGACGTCTAGATACATGTACATTAAATGGCGTACAAAGAACTACGTAACGCTTTTCTTGGTATTACAAAGTTCAACTGATCCTTTTGGATTATTAGTAATTATGAAATAGTCTGGAAGAGAGAACATCACATCTTGGGAAAGATCGACGGTAAACCAACAATAATATTTTAAGGTAAAGAATCAAAAAGTGACTAGCTCCCAGTGGCTTCATAGCTCAGTTGGCAGAGCACTGCACAGGTGGTTCTCGGTTCGAATCCCGTTTAAGCATGAATGTTTCTTTTTTTCAGGCTTTACCTTCACATCTTACTTTGCGTGCATAATTGCGATGATGTAATGCTGTCTTTCTCCTCAGTTCAAATATATTTAACAATTATTCCTCGAGCCCGATTTGGCTCTGAGTCAATAGCCCATGAGGCCGAAGGCCGAATGGGCTACTGACTCAGAGCCCATGCGGCGAGAGGAATAATTGTTTTAGTAAAATCCAACTAGTTGGTCAAAAAAATATCGAGACAAAACATATTTCGCTAGTTAAAGCCATTGTTTTGGTTTTCAAAGCCGGTGCTTTTCGCTACTAGTGGGCTATAACAAATAGCCTACTAGTAGCTCAACCAATCAGAACGTAGCGTTGATAATAGACCACTAGTTGGATTTTACTAAAATGTTTTATACATTCACACGTGCGAAAATAGCAATTGAAACATGTCTGAAACTTACCTTTCCTTTGAATACCTTAGTAGAGGCCCTTCCTTTGAATTTCTCTTTGGAGGATAAATATACACTGTTAAGAAAACAATAATGTAATAAGGTCATTGATATAAAAGAGAAAGCAAATCCGCAATTTTTTGTTGCAAATTTTGATAAACCTTTGATGCGCTCCGAAAGCTCTAAATTGGCGTAGAGTTGGTAAAGTAATGTGGATAATTTGGAATAAGTTTCCTTTCTCTAAGGAAATCGTTCTTTTCTTCCAATCTAAAATAAATTTATCATGTTGAGAACAAGTTACTGTTGTTACAGCCGCATGTCTTGGTGCAAAGGGGAAGGTAAAACCTGTTGTATACATTTAAATTATGCAATTCGCGGCACACGAAAACTAAAATAACTTTCCGTGCTATTGAACTGTTTTAACTTTTTTTCCAGTTCTTTCCAAGAGTATATTTTGATGGGTCATTACAATCACTCTACATTGATTGATGCCAAAATCATGGAATCAAGAAACTGCCCAATCATTGATGAGCATGTTGTTGTCAATTGTGCGAAATACTGACTAGACATACCAACAAAGTGACCTGCTAAAAAACTCCCTTAATTTTAATAATACACTTTATTTAGAGAGAGTGGCACGGAATAGTTAAGATAACTAATAAATTTGTGGCCCTCTATCTAAAAAATTCTTGCAAAACTAATACAATATAATATAAGAAGGCGAATTGTGAATGAAAATAAAACATAACTTGAGAGCAAATAATGAAGCAAATGTTAAACTATAAAATGATGTAGTTTCTGTTGTACATCAAAAAGATTGTCTCTATAATTGTTCTTAAAATATTTTAGCTTTAAGCGCTAATAAGTCTACAATGGGCTCGGTAACTCCCAACTTCTACTAAAAAATTCTAATAAGCATGGTAAGATGCAATTTTTTGCAAGGTTTAAGAAAAATCCTGTGAAGTGGGTTCAGAGTTACCTTAAATAAAATTTTATTCCTCTATGGGTTCACATTTATTGTAACGTCTTTATGTAGCTAGCGGCACACGCAAAAAATCACTTTCCATGCAATTTAAACTGTTTTAAATAGTAGGGGCCAATTTCCAATTCCCTCGGTTTCAATACGTAAGGACCACTCTAGTTCACTGACTTTAATTCGAATTAAACTCCAATGAGACGCTCCGGTTTGTTTGTACACAATTCCATCAATCGTCCTCGTCTTTAGCCGTCTTATTATTCGTCTAATTCGTCGTTACTTGACTCGTCGTTAGTTCGTGTGAATCGCATACACACAACAACAACGTTTGGCGACGCTCGCCATTACATGCAAAATCGACAGGTCACGTGACTTAGGCGCGGGAACTAAATGGCGGGAAAAATGAACAATACAGGGAACCCAGCAACATAACTAACAGTGCACATTATCATACATTTTGGCACAAACTTCAACCCATCTTGATAGAAAACTTAACATCCTGGCAAGCAGTCTCAATGTAAATAAAAACCAGTCAAACTTCAAAGAGAAATATAATATTGGCCTAATGCAAAATGACAAATTTACGTGAAACAAGTGTTAGAATTCTTTGTTGCTAAATAATATGTTGGTCTATCTCCATCTTGAACTGTCTAGAAAACGTGCTTTCAACCAAAACGTAACAGGTAAGTGATATCATGGCGTTTATTATTATTATTATTATTATTATTATTATTATTATTATTATTGTTGTTGTTGTTATTATTATTATTGTTGTTGTTGTTATCCTTATCAAGCAATGTTGGGATGGTCTCAATACACTCGGCCCAGGCATAGGTTACTTTCTAAACGCTAAAAAGTGCTGGATTATCGCAAATTAATTAAGCCAGAAAATAAGTTTTTAAAGATACAATCATCGACGTGACAGTAGAGAGCAGAAGCATCTTGGAGCTGTGATAGGCTCAAGGGATTATCTGCAGGACTATGTCAACGAGAAAGTAACTAGCTGGGTGAATGAAGTTGCTCAGCTTGCTGAATTTGAACGGGCTCAACCGCAGGCCAGCTATGCCGCCTACACGTTCGGTTGAAAACATCGTTGGACGTACTTCCTTAGAACTCTCCCTGATATCCAAGATCTTTTAGAGCCTCTTGAAGAGGCTATTCCCCAGGTATTTATACAAGCAATCACAGCACGCAGGTGTGGCAAACTGGACAGAGATGTTCTAGCACTACCAGTGGGCCTAGGCGGCCTTAGCTTGAGCAACCCATGTCATGAAGCGGCAAGCGAACATGTCTCGCCTTTTCAGGTGACATCCCCTCTCGTCGAACATATCGAGGCTCAAACTCATCAACTACCCGACGAGTCCCACATCAAGTCTGGGCGTCAGGCTGCCAAATGTGGAAAAGGTGAAGAACTTTCAGAGATTGTAGAGAACCTAAAGCAAATTGTTCCGCGGAAGACCAAGCGAGCTCTAGAACTAGCGCAAGAAAAGGCTCTTCTGTATGGCTCACAGTTCCTCCCCTTCAAGAACAGGGTTTTAACCTCAGTAAGAGAGAGTTTCGCGATGCTGTTAAACTTTGTTATGATTGGCCGTTTGATGTGTGTGTGGAGAAAATTTCACAGCAGACAACGCAATGATTTGTAAACGAGGGGGGCTTTGTAATCCAACTTCATAACGAGTTGAGAGACCTCGAGGCCAATCTTTTGTTTAGGGTGTAGCGATGTCGAAGTTATGCCAGTTCTCCAAGACATCACTCAAGAACAGCTCAGTAGAGGGTCCAACAGAGCACAAGACGCAAGCTTGGACATTCGGGCGCCTGGCTTCTGGGATCCCCAGAGCTCGGCATTCTTTAATGTGAGGGTTTGCCACCTTAATGCCGAGTTTTACAGGGATCAGGAGCCACAGAAGATCTATTGTATCCATGAAAACGGCAAGAAGCGGTTGTACTCGAGGAGAGTGTTGGATGTTGAGCATGACTCGCCAACGCCGCTTGTATTTACAACTACTGGAGGGTTGGGTAAGGAATGCATAAGATGCCATAGTCGACTGGCTGAACTTATAGCCGCCAAGAAAGAACAACATTACTCGCAAACAGTTTTCTGGATTCAAGCGAGGACATCCTTTGCGCTCCTTCGGTCGGCCCTGGTTTGCCTTCGAGGATCGTGGGTGAAGCGCCGTACTGCGTTTGACTAAAGTAATTGGGATTTTGAAATCGCAGCTGCCATAGGAGCCATTGACATTGTTTAGTGTTTCTTAGCAACCTTGTATATAAGGTTTTCAGTTTTGCCATTCGTCTTTCGCTTTTCTAGATAGATTTTTAGGTACTTTTAGATTTATGAGATTACTAGATTTTGAATGTATCCAGATTTTAAATGTTTTCAGCAAATAAAAGAGACAGACACCACTCACCATGTAAAGTAATTGTTGTAAAAGTTTGCAGAAATGTTTTAATAAAACATTATCATCATCATCATGATCATCATCATCATCATTATTTAATACACATCACTTACATATACAATTTACATTGCATTGGCTAATTCAAAAGATGTGATTAATACAGCCAGATGAAAAGAAGAATGCTGACTGAATAAAGGAAAAGAACAAGTAAAAACAAACAATAAAGAACAGAAAGTACATTGCAAGATATAAATTGAAAGGCACCTAAGAATTACTTGCAATCTACCTTCAATACAATTGTGCTTACGTGTAGTGATAACTAGATTAAAGTATTACTGTATGGCGTTTAGATAAATTTCAATTTTGCTTGCTGAGCTGAGAACAAACGTTAACGAGTTTCCCTCCTTTCTGCAGAGTATTATTTGATGTCAACTAGCAACTCCATAACCTGGGCCAGGTTGTTCAAAGCCCGATTAAGCTAACGTAGGGGTAGCGAGAAATTTGATTTCAGTTTTGTAACTTTTTGGTGAGGTGTTCTGTTTATATTGTTTATCCTGCAGTTTTAAGCGGTAGTAATCTCAAACTACACCAAAAGTTAGAGGGTTCAATTAGCACTTTAATTTACACTTCAGAGTTCTGTTCGATCATTACTCGTTAAGTTTAGTATTTTTCTTGTTCTAACCTTGGAATATTGAAATGCAGAAACCTTCCGTACTTTTCCGTAAAGTACTCAGATGTCTGGTGAACGTGTAATTATGTATTAGATTTCACCCCATGTGCAAAAAGCAGAACGTTCAAAACTCTTACAACAGTTGGAAGATTAGAGATTAAAGGGAATTCATTTTATCTTCGGTTTTACAGCAGTACTCTGCTCCAGGCTTAAGGACGGTAAACACGAGGAAGCTTGCTCCTGAAACACGCTCCCGAAACACGCTCTCGGGTAAGTACCCCAACCAGTACACATGGAGGACACGACGAGGGAGCTGAATGATGAAACAACCCGATTGGGGCATGAGAACTAGTTGTTATAAGTCCAACATGGCGGCGAACAGCTCTGGATGAAAACATACATACATACATACATACATACATACATACATACATACATACATACATACATACATACATACATACATACATACATACATACATACATACATACATACATACATACATACATACATACATACATACATACATACATAAACTTTATTTATACACGTTATCAATTTCATATAAAATATGCTCTTCCATCGAGCCGTGTGTATCTTGAAATATAAAATAACCATTTATAAGTAATCTGAAACGAGCACTATTTCTACTAATACAGTTATACAAATTATCCAAATATTAATTCTAATACTATATACCGATAACAAATACTGAAGCTGGAAAACAACTACTACAACTTGTCATACAATAAGAGCTATTTAAATCTTCAATAGAAAAGATCATTAAAATTATAACAAAAAGCAATCACTATGTCAGCAGAGATTTTTTGAGCCAATTTGATTGGCCAACTGGAGACACGTCATTTCACGGCAAGCAAATTTCAGTACACACGAGGTAGCTTGCTCCTGAAACAGACTCGTGCAACAGATTTGCCCTTGGAGCTTGCTCCCTCATATCAAACCATTTTGATATGTGGGAACAAAACTTGGGAGCAAAAGTTTTGTTGCGGAACATATGTTTTCGCTAGAAATCATTGGTGCAGACGAGGGAGCTTTTATTCCGGGGGCATGTTGCAGGAGCGCGCTGCGGGAGCAAGCTCCGTCATGTGTATCGGCGTTAAACGTTTCATGTGGAATTGATGCGTATTCACGACTGTACTTTAGGTTCAACATTGGAGTGCGACAACGAATCTGTTATAATCTGTGCCAAGAACAGAAATACTTAGAGATATTTTTACATATCTAACTGTGGTCACTGAATGTAGCTTACTTTTCTTCTCAGTAATACTCAGCTCGTTAAATTCTCTCATTTTATCAGTCTCAAACTATTACGCTTAATTTTAACATCAAGTTTCACGAAAGTTCTTTCTCTTCTTGATCATCTTCCTGAACCTTTGTCTTCGTATCAAAGTCTCTTTTATATAAACGTTATAGACCTCAATAACTTGTCTGGCGATATAACGTAAGTTTAGCCCTTGGAATATTCAGATCAGTTTAAATTGAAATAAATTGGTTCTTTACGAGCTTCCCTTTAATTTCATCGGCAAAAGTTATTTAGTAATTTACAAATTTCGTAAATGTTACAGCCCGGAATTTCACAATTTCTCCTTTATCGTCGTTTCTTTGGCCTATAATTGTTCTCATCATTTGCGGGATAGCTATAACTTTCTTGTTTGCTGCCGAGAAGCAGAATGGTGCGAGGGGTCACTCTATAATATGTAGGGCTATAGTCTAGGCGAATTTGATATAGATCTTTATCTGCGAATTTTTTAAGTTTTCAATTTGTTATTATTAGAAAGCTTGCAAAACTCTGATCATTTTTTTTTAACAGCTTGAAAAGTTTTATTAACCTGTAGGTCGAGTTGTTTCTGTATTTTCAGATCACAGATCACAGGAGACTCGACTTCGGATACTAATGTGCTTCAGACATTGGGCAGTTAAACGAGACGTAAACAAGTTTTCTCTAAAACAATAAAATAGATTTAACGCAGAGAACACGCGTTCCAATAAATGTGATGTTTTTAACATGGGCCGCTTTCAGTAAGTCCTAAGATTCTATTATCAATGGTGTATTGCCACAAACAGTCTGCTTTTATAGTGGCGCGGAAGGAAAAAAAAAAAAAAAAAAAGTGGAGACGAATTCGCTCAAAATTGAGTGCAAGCGTTTTATTGGTTTCTAATTGAATTAATTAACCGCAACCAACCGCCAAATGGTTTGGCTATTACACTGTAATAAAAAGCCAATAAGCCTACCTTTTTAAGAAAAACCTTAGACCTTTGTGATTGGTCTCAGTGCTAATGAAAAACAGTGAGGCAGTAATTGCCATTGGCCGTTCCAAAATTCAGCAGGAAACTGGGGCGAGTTTCAAATTTTAACAAATCCGATTCGGTAAACTGACACCACCATATGAAAGATTATGTTGACAGAGACCAAGCTAGGTGAACCTTGAAATATGCTTCAAAATCCATACAAACGTCTCTAATCGAGAAAACGTCCCCAAAAACCACATAAACTCTTAAAATTTTTATGATTTCCATGATACTCTTTAAAATAGGCAAACATAGCGATTTTCGTCTCAGCTACCTTCAAATAGTAGGTGCATTACAGGATTTTACAGTTGTCACAAAACTGATGAAAAATTTGTAAGAGTTCATATGGTTTTGGGGGACGCCGTTTCAAAATTAGAGACATTTGTATGGATTTTGAACCATATTTCAAGGTCAATAACTTGGGCTCTATTCATTTTAAAAGCATCATACTTGGTCAAATGGCCAATCTCAACATGATTTTTCATGCGATGGTGTCAGTTTATCGATTGGTTGAAATTTGAAACTCGCCCCAGTTCCCTGCTGAATTTCGGAACGGCCTATTGTGAGAACAACAGAGCAAAATTTGGCGAAAATTAAACCGCCCAAGCATTACAAGTTTACTACTAAACAAATTTATAGCCGAGTTTGAAACAAATGAAGTACGATTTTTAAATGATTCAAGCCGTGATTAAAGGTTTTGAACGATTAACAGTGGAGAGAATTGAGGACAATTCGAACGACGAGTCCCGCTGTTTATTTATACGATAGTGTAAATAAATACACAGAAATACGGCCATGACGAAATGAGGAACAAAAAGTTGATAAATACAAAAAACGATATTACACAAGGACGGCAGTTCTGTAGTCTTTAATATTGTCTTGGAAAAGGAAGGGGAAAAAAGAAGAAGAAAAAAGTTATTACACAACAAGAGGCATTCGTCTTTGGTCACCCATCAGAGTACTAACCTTACCTAACAGAGCTTACCATTGTTAAGTAAACGAAACATGTTGCTGTCCTTGTGGTATAGTGACTCTACGCTGAACGCTTTTATTTTAATTTTCAAGATGAGAAAAAAGTATTAAAAAAAGAAAAAAAAATCTTTGATAACGGCTGGGAAAGCAGACAACGGAAAATTAGAGGAATATGAAAATGAGAATAATTACTTGCTACGGTGATCGGACAAGCAGCACTTTCCATATAATTGCCTCGGTCTCTTGGACGAAGATAACTCGGTCTCACTGACCGATAACTTGGTGAATGTTTTCAACAGTGTTTCATCTCCTCGTGCACTCTCTTACCGTTACGTTTTTACTATTTCTTAACAATGCCAGTAGGCTTTAACTTTAA
>JAHPZR010048194.1:22500-27500 GCA_019787425.1 Platygyra sinensis
TGGATTAAAATCCAGCAGGGAACTCTGCCTGTTCTCGTTAGTATATCGGTAACTACTAAAGCTCCTAATTTTGTACGCATTTTCAGTCTGATGATGGTATAGTTTATACTGAAATATAACTGTCACTTAAGGTCTTGGTTTTTGTTCATTTTTTGTTAAAATGTAAAGACACGATGAATCTACTCGGTGTATCGCTCATCTTATATGTCCTGAAATTATCATCAGGTTCTGGCTTTTGGAGTAACATCTATCCCACTTCCTAAATAATCATCAATCAAAGGGTACTCATCGGTTTCGACAATATGCAGATCGACATCCGAAGCTGACCACTTAGGATCGGCTAGTCATTCCCGGTTGGGCGGACGGTCTGACGAGGAGGTGTTTACGGAGCTCTTGGGACAATTACGAATTAAACGACCATACTCCCAACACTGAAACAAAGAGAAAGAAAGGAACATGAACAGCGAAACAAAATGGAACAGCGCTGGTAACAAGCCGAGAGAAAAAACCCATACCAAACACTTGCTTAAATACACTTACCACGGAAAACCCCGGGGACTACATGACTACCTGCACATGTACGGATTCCAAACGCACAGAATACAAATATATGCTAAACTTCGTATCGCACATATTATGCTATTCTGTGCTATTTACCGTACCATAGAAACAACAAGATACAACAACAATATGGAGAATAATGCAGTAAACTGTGGCAACCAGCACTGCGAGAAGTAAACAAAGCGGAAAAGTAAGTGGGCAACGCATAGGAAAAAACCAGCGGATAAAAATAAAAAAGACTGAAAATATGAATGAACACTTAACTTATAGCAAGGTCCTATCCTGCTAGCCGGCTTCCTCAGATGAAGCCCACTCGTTGAGGCAGATCTCACAGGCGAAGAGCGAGCTGAATTAGAGGAAGACCTCGCGCCCCTCGCTAAAATCTTACGTCGACTTGCTGCTTGCTTAGAACGACACTCAGCGCGCCTCTCCGAACGAAAAATGCGCTTCTCGTCCTCTGAATTAGACGCCAAATCGTCTGATAGATATTCGCTGACTGTCGAGCAGCCAAACTCGCTCCGGTCAGCCAACTTAATTACTTTAATACGCTTTTCAGTCAGGTTTATACCTTCTTCGATAGCTCTCTTTGCCTTTTCGTACTTAGAGCTGGCTAAGGAATGCTGAGCCTTAGTAAGGCAATCATGACCTTACTGCTGATGCTCGAATTGCTTTAGTTGCCCTTCGATTTGAATTCTAATTCGCTCCTCTTAACTCGCTTAACCACGGAAGCCACTAAAGAATCACGCTCCTCGACCAAATCCCACTTAAAATCCGATAACCTAGACTGGATAACTGTAGTTAGATTGGCAGATAAATTTGAAAACGCTTGCTTAATCGCCTCTTGAACTTCAGGCCCGACTCCGCTTGGCTTAGTCTTAAGGCATCCCAGAAGGAACAGTGAAACAAAATGGAACAGCGCTGGTAACACGCCGAGAGAAAAAACCCATACCAAACACTTGCTTAAATACACCTACCATGGAAAACCCAAGGGACTACATGACTACCTGCACATGTACGGATTCCAAACGCACAGAATACAAATATATGCTACACTTCGTATCGCACATATTATGCTAAACTCAAATTTCGTACTAATGAGATGTAAGTGATGGGGTTAAGCGTCAACCGTCAAAAACACCATATTTTTACCATCAGCCTTTAAATGACCAGCCAATATTAGCCGTTAAATGTCCTAGATATTCTTAATCAAGGACCAGACGAGTATCTTAAATGGGGTTAAGTTATTTTGTTTATAAATGATCGTTTTAATATATCGCAAAAATACAGTTCTACTGATCTCGTTGCAATGTAAATGTTTCTCGCCGCCGGAGCTGCTTATTAACTAGGTAAGTTTAAGTCTTAACATTTTCTGATAAGTTTTACTTCAGATCTATTATGTCTGCTGACATGATATCTCTCGTTTTCACGCTCATGAGAAACACAATTATTCATTTGTTTATAAGAATGGAAGGTAACCGCAGGTTGTAGTTTGAACTGTAAACAGTCCGGGGTCAGAACTTCATGGTAGCCCACATATCCAAATATAGATAAGACATTCCACATATGGATATATATGGATAAGGCAATATGGGGAGTGTGCTCTATATGTGGGTTAGTATGAAGTCCTTGCCCAGTCCGGATTATCCCAATATATCAGGACGGCCGTGACTGGCATTTCAACCAATGATAATTCGCGTTACGATTCAAGTTTCACGTTTCATAGCAAAGTAATATTTCCCAGACAGCGGACGAAGGTCGGGCGAATCGCGATCTTTTGACCTGTCCATTATTTTTACTCGAACGGGAAGGTATTTAATTGTGGCCTTGTATATTTTGTATTAATTAAAGAAGGATTTCAAAGGTAACTCTGTTTTTGGGTTCATTGAAAGCGTCTTGAAAGAGTTTGAAGAAATCTTAGTAATTGGTTTGATCGAATCACCACATCGAATTAAAGCTCACGCCACGCGATTTCTAATAGAGCTTAAGATAGAGACTGCTTTAAAGACTTCTGGCATTAGTAGGTAGTTTTATTTCCGTTTTGTTCCTGAATTAGTAGAATCACATAACCCTCCATACTGACGCTGCCGCGTTGTTCACGCGTTGTTCAATCGATCGTGTGAATTGGCAACAGTTTTTGATGTTGCGTTGGTCCATTTTCAACTGTTTTAGGAAGGACCTCAAATTTTCACAGAGAGTTTTACGAAAATATCGGGCGTCTGTTTTACAGCCGTGGAATTTTGGCAATGAATGCAACTTTAACAACCTTTAGAACCCGCACAATAAATAATTATCCAGCTCAATGAAAAATACGCAAATAACTAGAAAATAACGCGCACATCTTTATTACACCTTGTGATATGACCGAAAAAATCGCGTCTACAAAATCGTCGCTTGGGCAGTGAAAAACCAGAAACTCAAGGAATAGAAATAACAGTTTGCGTTCTCCTCACTTCCAAATGGCCGGGGGGGGGGCGTATTCTCCCTATCCTCTCTCCTCTATATTCGTGTCAGCTTTTCTCGGAAAACACTCCCCAGGATACAAGACGCGAGAAAAGATGGCAGCTCTATCTTCTTTGTTTCTGCATAAAGGTCCCCAACCGATTTCCTTAGCTACAATAGCCCTCAGGACGTCCTGTCCGTCCTAATATATCAGGTCGGATCTGCCAAGGTGCGGTGTTAAAAGGTTTTTGTGCGTCGGGTAAGCACGCCAAAGCCCGAATTTATTCAATTCCTCGAGCAGTCTGAGTTTTATATTCCGTATATAAAGACAACACGTAATGTGTGTAGCTCACTTTTGTTGTCTTTATTGGAAATACTATATGATATGTGGTGTACAAGTGAAGGGGATGAGTTCATGTGGTTCGTCACAGGGTGGAAATTTTTCTGCAATTTGATGGCAGCGTTGGAAGGAAGAAAGCATCTGAAAAAAAATCCAGGGCCTTCACACCCAACGGGGAATGGGACCCGTGACCTCCCGCGATAAACTGGGTGCGATGCTCTACCAACTGAGCTATGAAGCCCCACATTGGGAGCACCACTTTTCAAATATGTTTTGCATCATCCTCAAGGAAATGAGAGGACGAGGAGATATTCGATCTTCCTGGGTACACGTCACACCAGCTGCTGGACCCATTCTCCTCCAGCAAGCTGGTCGTGCAACAAAATGTGGTGTTTTGGAGCTATTTTTGAGATTTCGTCGGGGCACAGAAAATCGAGGATTTACCGAATCAAAATTTTTTTTCGCAGAAGTATTTCAATAACAAGAAGATTCGTTTTAGCGAGAAAAAAAAAATCGGGGTTAGGTGCACTTTAACGAGTTGCGTATTATTGAGAAGAAAAGTAAGCTACATTCGCTTGATCCACAGTTTCGATATGTAAAAAATACCTAATTCCCGTTCTTGGCACAGATTATAAGAGATTCGTTGCCGCGCTCCGATGTTGAATATAAAGTACAGTCGCGAGTGCGCATTACTGTTTCAACATGCAATGTTTAGCCTGACGTTTGGCTCAGGCCCGGTTCAGACGCCCGTACTTCACATGAGCCAATTCGAATTCGAATTTAAGCCGAACCAAATTAATTTAGACCGGCTGAATTGATTCAGACGCGGATCTTCATTCCAGGCGAACTGAATTCAATAGGAGATAAAAGTGCATTTCGATCAGATCATCAGAGCCGATACCTACTAAACTCCCGTAAACATGGTAAACAACAAGCAAGCACGATCGCAAGCCATCCTGTCAAAAAATAAAAAAGTCGACTAAAAAGGAGCAGAATGAGGCAAACTGCACTAATCTATCATTTCAACATACAATTTCAACTTCCATCCTTTTTGCGTGCGGTGAAGTACAACTTCAATATTCTGGTTGATTCACTATTGCAATGTTCACAAGTAATTCAAACACAAGCACAAAAAGCTATGATGAATGCACATTAGTTTTTCATGCCGTTTTACCAAGGAAACAGCAAGTTTGCACGCGAAACCAGGGAAAACACAGACTCGCAGTTATCGACTCAGGGCCACGTTCTGTTTGGGATATTCCGGAATAAGAATGTATTACGGATATATTCCGGCTATTCTGCTCCTGAGAGCGAATAACCTGAATTCCAGGTATTCCGGAATGAGAATAGCTCCCAACAACGCTTACTCGCATTATTCCACTATTCTTAGTGGAGCCCCCACTTCTCTCGAGCGAAACCCACCATTTGAGCGCTGACGCACAATTTATACTTCTGCGCATATTTCAGGTCTTCAAAATGCATTACAAATACATTGAATTAATTTATGTATTTGGTTCGGCTCATGTGAAGATCGGCGTCTGAATCGAAGCCGTCTACAGCCGTTATTCCCGGCTGAGCCAGGCGGGAAGAACGGCTAAGCCGATCCGAATTATATCAGCCGTTTCGAGTTGATTCAGACGCCGTACTTCACATGAACTTA
>JAHPZR010048194.1:32500-35000 GCA_019787425.1 Platygyra sinensis
CTTAATTTCTGGCGTAATGTTTCAGATGTCAGTAAAAAGGAATTTTGGTGAGAATAAGAATTATTGAGATGCTTGACGTATGCTACCTTGACAACCAATAGCGCAGGTTCCTAAAAACAAAAAGAAAGCTGTTGCCTTCTTTGAGACAAAGGAAGAAGAGTGGTTGACGTATGTAGAACGTTCAGAAATGTTTTTCGTAGTAAATAATGTCCCGGAGGATAAGAAGGCAGCAAGTTTGCTTATCTTAATGGGTGCAAATATGTATGCCTTTTAAAAAGTTTAACAACTCTGACTAAACCGACTGAAATGCCGTTCAAGGATATTGTGGAAGTCATGGGGAGACATCCACTGGTTCTCGCATAAATGTAATCAAGAAGAAGGTCTGTCGATTAGAGAATTTCTTGCGATGTTGCAGAGACTTGCTGAAACATGCGAATTCTGAAACTACCGAGATGAAGCCTCTGAGAGATAGGCTTTTTTGTGGCATAAATTCCAAAGCAACAAGACGAAAATTGTTAGGTGAAGCAGAGTTGAGTCTAAAGAAAGCGGTAGATATCGCCGTGGGGATGGTGTTAGCCGATAAAGAAATTAACCAATTTTCCAATGATAAACCGTTAACAAGGTTGAGTCCCAAGAATGTCTCAGATGTGGCAAGCAAAATCATTCACCAGATAAGTGCTTCCACAAAAATTCAGAATGCCATATTTGCAAGAAAAAGGGACATATTAGCCCAAAATGCCCCGAGAAAAGGAAGGGAGCTACTTCCAAGAAAGAGTCTACAAAGTCTGCAATTCTAAAGTAAGCCCAAATCGAAGAAGAGCAAAGATGCCGAATTGAAGAAAAAGAAGAGAAAATTCTGAGATCAAATTTGTTGACACTCAAGAGGAAGTTAGTTCTGATAGTGAAGTTTCTTCAGATGAAGAGAATTCCCATAGTGATTTGCCCATGTTTACCGCATCACACTCTTCAAGAAAAAAAAGCCGATGCAATTGTGGTATCACGGAATATTAATAAGATTCCATGCAATTTAGAATTAAATACAGGAGCATCTGTTACTGTGATACCTGAAACGAGAAAGTGGAGAGATCAGTTAGGTTTCAGTGCCTTTACAAGAGTCGGACATATTTTGAGAAGTTATTCTGGTCATGACGTATCTGTCGTAGGTGAATCCACTGTCCATGTCCGATACAATGCCCAAGAAGCTCATTTGCCCGTAATTATTACTAAAGGGGATGGAGTTGCCTTAATGGAAGGGACTGGCTGTCTACACTCAAGCTGAATTGTAAACAGTACCCAGCACTATTTGATGGTAAATAAGGAACCATAAAGGAGTTACGGCTAGAGAATGCAACCCCGCAGTATTTTTAACCACGCCTCGTACCTTATGCAAGAAGGAGTGTTGAAGAAAATTGAAAGTTCTGACCGGAAACACCTATTGTGTCGGTGCTCAAGCCACATGGAACGGTCAGAATTTGTGGAGACTAAGTTAACATTAAACCAATACCTAGATGTTTCAGAGTACCCAATGCCCATTCGGGAAGAGCTGTTTACCAAGCTCAATGGGCGGGAGACAAGTTTACGAGTTAGACGGTGACTGTATATTAGGCCAGATAGTAATATCATTTGAAGAAAGAAGTACATAGTTATTCCAAGCAGTTTTGTTTTGCTCATAGGCAGTTGGAAAATTATAACTTTTTTATAGTGAGATAAAGCATGCAGTCAGGATTTAAATGGCATAAGATGGACATACGGTGAACATCGGTTATGTTGTAGTTTTCGATGAAGGAGACGAACGGCGGAGGAAGAAAACACACAGTTTTAATAACACGAGCACGATGTAGAAAGAACTAACAGTTGCATTGTGATACCGCGTATTTATATATTGGGGGCCTAGGAACTAAATTGTAATAAAGACCGCAGGCCGGAAGTCGAGACATTGATACTACGACATCCCCCTTTTTCTTAAGAAACTGATTACAACAACTGTACGCTTAGAAATGAAGGCGAGTGCAAAATCGCATGTTCACACTGTATGCTTATAAGTTCAGCCTATCAGGAGCCTTAATTCTTCTACTGGATCTACGGAGTGGCTGCACAGGAGAAGGATCCGCAGCTGTACTCGGCGATACAGACTCGGTTGGCTCAGCAGAGGAGCAGGCAGCACTAACAGGGGATACGGGGGCACTGCTGGTACTACGCTCTCCGAGATCCACTGCACACGAGATGGAGTCGGCAACTGGAACATCGTCAGGGACTTCATCACTTCGGAACTGAAAAGACTCTCCAGTAGCACGAAGATGACGACGGTTTCTCCGAAGTGTTCCACTTTTCTCAGTGGCTACTAGGTATGAACGTGGGGTATCAGCCACATGTTGGACAATGCCTGGCGTCCAGGTACCACTAGCTGGATTGAAGACTCGAATGGGATCTTCTGAGAACAGCGAACGAAGTGGCTGCCGGGCTGTTTTATCATATTGCACCTTCTGCTTGTCTTGTCTGA
>JAHPZR010048196.1:0-10426 GCA_019787425.1 Platygyra sinensis
TTGCATTGTATTTACAAATTTTAAGAAAACACAAAAATAATATTCTTTTCAAAATCTCAGCCTCGGGTCTTATTCTTAAATATTCTTAAAATTTCGCAAATTTCATCTTATAACTAAAATGTATATTGTTACAGAAATTGAGTGTATTGATGTTGGTCATGCCGTATTTTACCACATACGATCTAATTAAGAAATAAAAAAGGCTTTGAGAAATTGTTTTGCTTTTTTTCCTTGTTGAGATAAATTTTGGTTTCATGAGGCAAAGGGTTCTCATGAAGTTTCTCCTAACGTCTTGTAAACAAAGGACAACTGACTTATTATAGCAAAGAAACGCCCACTTCAAATGCTGCTAGTGAACCTATGGAGACGCTATGAAACAAAATAATACCGATCTGGCTTATAGCAAAGCTTCAAGCAAAAGAAAAAAAGGAACAAACGCTTTCAAACAAGAAGAAAAAGTAAATGAAATCGAGCTTATACTCACAACATTTATTGGTAACTTTGTTGTATTTGAAATCTTTCGTTATAAAGATTGTTCCTCTATTGACATTGCACTTGTCCGCATCGTTAAGTAGGGCTTTCTCGCAAAAATCATGAACTTTGCAGCAGCTGAAGAAAAATGTCAAATAAACAAAGAACGGAAAAAGGGAAAAGGTAAAAGTGGGGAACAGAATAGTTCAAATCCAAGCCATAATCATATTTACGATATATCAATGTATATTAGGTAAGAATGCCCAGGGAAGCCAAAAAGGCTTACGGAAATTAAGTAACGGTAGGGAAGGGAAGGATTAAAGTGTATATATGGTAAGTGAGTGATTAAAAGAGAAACAAAAATGTGAAGCTTACGCCGGTATTATATTTAGACAAAAGTTTCAAATTCCTGAAAATTTTGACGACTTCCAGAAGCGTTCGTTATTGAGTCACAGTCCAAGAAAAAAAGTCAGGGTTTGCCATAATTTATGAACGCTAAATTGACAGCGAATTTTCGTGATTCTTGCCAAAAATTTCTGTTAAATATGGTAGAGTAATTATAATAATTTGGTTTACCTGGCGCCAGTTTCTCGGCAAGGACATGTGTACAAGTACACAAACTTGCAAACGAAGAAGAAATTTCCTGTACAATCCCTGGATTTATTTAACACTGAGCATACTACAAAACCTTCGGAACAGTTACTAGAAAGAAATTGAGACTGATCCAACTTGCCATTACCATAAAATCATAAGTTCCATGAAAGAAGGCAATCTTCACTCCCGAGCACTGTTGCTTTTTGACTTCCATGGTATAGAGCAAGGCCATACTTACTAATCAAAGTTGTCTAAGTATTTTCCATGTCCACGTGGACCACACCAACAACCATAAAGGAAGAGATTACAAACGTTAGGTCTGCCTGTCGCATCTTTTATCAATTGTTCCACTAGCTTTGTCCGTCCATTGTCAGGTACACCTGGACACGCCCTTTTCTCTCCTTTCAGTTCTGTAAAATAAATTATTAGCAAGATTTTGGGAATTTCATTACAACCTGTAACTCGTTTAGATCGCACCTTTTTGTGATTACTGGCTTAAGCGCTTGTCTCTATTACAAATGCAAAGTATAAAATTACTAAGCAATAGAAGGTGTCTTGATTAAGAAAATCTGAGAAATTTCGATACAGTCACGATAGAAAATTTAAGTCCCATTTGTGATGTATTACCCATTCTTAAATTAAGATCCTCTCTTTGGAACTGATCGCCCATTAGGTTCTTCACGTGAGACATGACTTAGGGGTAACATATTGCAGTAACTGAGGCATTACTTCGCTTCACACTAGGTGTAAGTATAATCATAGTGCAACGCAAATAAATGTTGTTGTTGCACTTGAAACCTACTTTAGGTGTGAAGGTATAAAGTGTACTTACTTGGACTTTACTTTCAAGTGACCATTGAAACGTTCACAGATCAAAGAAGCCGAAGTGCGCCGACAAGTATGGTCTACGCCACGCTTGAGAACGCAATAGCCGATAGGAAATGGAAGCCAACTGAAAGCGATGTGTAGCGTTACTGCAATTCTGATGAACGGAAAGATACTAGGAAACAACTTACTAGAATGTTATTTTGATAGACAGCCTGTAAACCATCGCTTTTCATATCATCCAAAAACAAATGCTCTTCTGCAAATTACAAACCAGCTGCTGCGATTTCAAGTTTTAACCAGATCATCTAATTGCACCCGAACAACTCTGTTGAGTCAACAAGCCACACCCAAATGTATTTTCTAGGGTAGTCAAGGCCCTCCAGGAATTTCTTTGCCGAAAGCGCGTTGTTAAGCCTTTCGAGAAAAATGCAGATGTGTCTTGTTCTTTTGTGTTGTTGCTCCTCACCAACAAAGCAACAATATGACTTTTTTTACGTTTTACTGCCGAACAATCGCACTTGTGATATGTATGACTGAATTACTGCAAAAATGCTTTAAGCACGATACTTTGTCATCAGTTGTGAAGCCAAGTTTTCTTAAGTGCGAGTTGAAATTTTCAAGTGCACTTGAGTCAAGTGCTTAATTGAGACTTACTTAGCTTCCAGTGTGAAGCCAAGTATTAAGTCACTATGAAAATAGGTGATTTTGATCGGGGGAGCAAAAAGGTAGCTCACGAAAACAAAAGATCAGCTGTGTACAAGCGATGATAACAACTTACCCTCATCGTATAGTGGTGGATGGTGCAAGGAAGACGATCCATGACCTTGCAAAAGAGGAGTTTTTATATTAATCCTTAAATGCGTAGAGAAGCAATAACCATTATTTCTAAATATTGTTAACGGATTAAACAAAAGTAATTTGTTAATAACACCAACCGACTACTGAAGTACCTGTCCAATTATAAACGCGCAAAATTTCCATGATCCACTATTTTATTCCAAGAAAACAAAACACCAAACAAAAATTTTAAATAAAAGAAGCTTCAAATGGAAAACCCATATTCCAAATCAAACCCAAAAAAATTAGTCCATCAGCTGAGACGACTCTAATACTCATCTCGGGGGAACAAACAAAACTGATTTTCTGTTAATCGTTGACTCAGGATTCCAAAAAGGTATGATGGCAATTCTGGAACGGTAGCTTTCATCATAAAAATCCTGTTTGAAATGTGTTCACTCAACCAATAACTCAATACTCAACCAATAGCTGCCATTTTGTTCAGTTTTAATGAGATTTGCTTGTATAGTATATAGGTTCGTAAAATTATACCCAAAGCAGGTTGAAACACTAATGAAAGATGTAATTAAGGGAGCCTGTATGTATATTTCGTATTCGTGTGGTCACTGGAACAATACCAGTTTTATGACGTCATGAATGACGTCATTTTCACAGAGTTTATGCAAAATTCATGATCTTTCAATAAAACTTTTTTACTCCACTTTCTATTTAGTTTTAACTTACAATTGACGTTTGAAGCACAATACTTACAAATTCCGTCGTTTTTGTTATTACTTAACGAGTCGTGTTGGTTCTGCACTATGAAAATTAGCATCCCATGTTTCAGACGGACAGGATTAGAACTGGAAAGAAAGTGAGAACTGAAGTCACGGTACTATTCAGAGGCGGACACAAACAAGCAAAACATTATAAACGTTTCTAAACCTTTACTGGCCGACTTACTCGTGATTAATCTGGTCAATCATCAGGATTCTCGTCATCACTTCCATCTGGATTTTCACTCTCAAGAATGTCATCTGACACCATGTTTTCACATCGCAAAGTAAATGTCAGTGCATTTGAGTCTGGCTTTCAAACAACAGCATGTTTCCACAGAGCAAACTCTTTTGCATGTGCAAGACAATAGTTCAAGGACTTCTTCTGGAGCAGGCTTAGTTCCAAGCCAGACAAACTCCACTAGCTTCGATGTGCTGCATACTTTCCAGCCGTGCCCGGAGAGGGGACATCTGGACGCGGAATCGCAGCTCTTCTCCAGATAGCTGCTTGATAAATTGCACGCTTCATGTGAAGACGCAGCGACAACCTACGACATCTTTGAATGACTACAGCTTCATTTTTCTCAAAGGATCGAAGAAATTTGCTATTGGCAAAGATTACCATCGACTGATTACAAAGTCATTCAACGCCTTTTGGCCTCAGTCGCTGCCACACCTATGGACAGAGTTGTAAGATCGGAAGGACTCTTTTGCCCAGGGATATCAACCACCTTCCCCACAGCTTCCAAATCTGCCTTGATGCGTGAAGGAGCCAGTTTCTTGTGAACATATGCCTTTTCAGGTGAAAGTGATAAATGTTCTCTGAGTATTTTCTTTCTTCTTTCTTTCTTCTTGATTCATTCAAGACCCAGCTCTGAATGGCAGCAAAGTTCTAACTGGAACCAATGTAGCCTCCTCCAGTCTTACAGCCTCTGTTTATGGTGTTTTCAATAGTGTTATCGGCTTCATTGCGACCAAAATGATTATTTCTGCTCATCTGAACAGAAAATTGGCCGTCTTCAAATGCACTATAGACTTCTGGCATGGTGACAGGTAAGCTGCGCATGTCATTGAGAAATGGAATCAGGTAGCGAGCATAATTGTGACAGTCATTAGCAAAAGTCCAAGGTATGACTTCTTCAACCGCAGGATAGGTACATTCCCAGCTGCCGGTTCGTGTTGCATAGATGAGATTCAACATGAGCTCGTTGAGGTCCAAGTAGGATAGCCAGAATCTCGTTAAGTCGGTCCCTTTCTGCATGATGTTCAGGACATACTAACTTTGTTGACCGTCCCACTTGGAAAATTCATTGCTTTTTGGTACCTTCTGAATTCTTCTTGATTCAGTTCCAACTTCAGTTTTTCTATTTGACGTTTCTCTTCATTTACGATTGCCAATGAACTTTCTGTCGGAGATGCTTCAAATTCCTGCAAGAAACTCGCATCATGGCTTCATAAACAATCTTTTGAAGACGCACAGCCCTGTTATGTTTCCGCTAAGCACTTTCTCCATGGACCCTTCTGCCATGACATCACTTTCAACAGCTATTTCCCGGAGCCCAGCATCACCGAATCTGCAACCAATGATGCCCAATAGCATCATTAACAAATGAAATCCACCCGTCATTATAACTAGTCGGTTAAACAGCCCCTTGTTCTTCCAATAGACCTCATTTTATACATCTTCAGACTGCTGGTTTTGCTCCTCCCTTTTGTTCAATACAATTATCGAGTTGACACGATGTGATATTCCTGTTCTACTCAACCTACACTCAAGGTTATCAATGTTATCTGTAATCATGAAAGCAACAGGAGAACTGGTTTCCCCTCTTTGAAATCACCGGGAATACCAACACGATTTTCTGCTTGTTCATTAATAACATTTAGTGCAAAGTCAGTCTCTATCTCCTCTACAAGGTCATAACTTATCCCATGGCCATACATGTTTAGAAGTTTCAAAATGTCTGTGTTGTTGCAAGAGCTTTTACGACTGAGGGAAAGAGAACACTCTTAGGAGTCTTGATAGCTCCATTTGTAACAGAGAAAACAATATCCGAGCTCTAATGACTGGCCCGAAATAAGTCAAGTCAAAAGTTGTCCAACATATCGGTAATATAATTTTATAAACTAATCTTGTCTGCCTTGAGATCTTCTTTTGGTGGCCATGACATCTGCGTTCGATGATTCTTTATTTGGGCATTCAACATTTTTGCAGCTTGAATTACGCATTTCCAACGTGCAGGGATATATACCAGTACCTTGTTTGCTGGTAGGAAATAAATTGTAACTCCTCGAACATACTAGAGATTTTTCGTACGATATTCTTGCTATGTGATTGTGGAACATCTATGCCTAATTTGTTTGTCTCGTCATACAGTAATTTCCCGATTTCTGTAAATTCAGTGACTCGCGGATTTAGCATCAAATCTTCACGAAAACTGTAGACTACATCGTATGCTGACTGCAATTCATGGTCATCACTGAACTTTCCTAGTCAGAGTCTAGCAGGTAGTAAAATATTAAATTTTCTTCATGTTCGAATGAGCCCGAAATTCTGAAGATTCTCAAACAAAATGGCAGAAATTGGTTGAGTTGAGTGAGCACATTTCAAACAAGATTTCAGGATAAAAGCTACCGTTCCAGCATTGCCATCATACCTTTTATAACCCTGAATAGTCACAGATTAACATAAAATCAGTTTGATTTGTTCCCTGAAATGAGTATTAGGCCTCAAATTTCTGGTCTCAGCTGATGGACTAAATAGTTTTTACGATTTAATCCCAAATTCTTCTTCTCGATATTTTGTTTGGTGCTTTTGTTTTTCTTCACAACATGCATCAAATTATTTAAGAAAAATTCGTTACCAAAGTGCAAACTCATCAGAAACAATGCCCGTCCCACAAGAAAGGCGAACACAATCTCCATCTCTGTGCTGTGCAAAGGAACCATGACAAGTGATTAATGACGTCAAAGTACAAACTGGTTAAATCGAGAATCTAATGAGGTTTGAAGACAATCCAAAAATTATTTGTATTGCTTTACTTATTTTGATTTTTGTCGTAAAAGGTCGATCCAGAACAGTTTTGTCCAGTGTACTGTCTAGAAAGGAAAATGGGTAAATATAAGAAGAAAACTTATGGTTCTGAGTTGTTATTGAGAAAAAGATCATGTGGGCGTATTATTAGATCTACTTCTACTTAACTGATTGATGACCTGCAGTAAAATGTTTGGCAAAATTGACAGGATAGGGCGAGTGATGGCGTTATGCATGTGTCTGTATTCTTATGGTAAGGGTAAGGAAGTGAGCGTGAGAGAAATTTGACACACGAAACCAAAAAGATTAGAAATAACTTCAAATTTATAACCCACTGCTAATTGATGAAACTTTTGAAGGATCTACCTTGAAAACAATGCTTCATAGGCAAATGACTAAGTGTTCAATTCGCACTCAATTATTTTTTGTGACTTTTCAACTTTAAGAAGCACTTATACCAAGTCTCGGACTAACAAACGACTGTAAAAGTGATCGTGATCTCCGATGGTTGATCTCCTCGGGTGTTTTTACTGTTTCTTGTGGAATGTGGAGCATCTCTCTTGATATCTTTTATTTCCTTTTTAGAAATTTGCCAGTGAAACGCTTTACTTGAAATACGGAAGGAAATAAAATTCATATACACTCAAGAAGTCTCAATTAAAAACGTGTCCCAGTTTTTGTGTGTGTCAAACTAGGTGCTGTCTATTTTCATAGCTTCCAAAATGTTTATCGTGTGTTTGAATGATCAATTCGTGTCTTGATTTATCGTGATATCTCACCGATCAAAAGGCATACTTGTAGCACTTAAAAGGTAAGTCCCTCGATAGCTTATCTGACCTAACACTGGTTTTTTTAATCGATTTTGTACTTTTAAGTACAAAATTAGTTAAACCATTTAAAAATGGTTAAACTATTGTCATTTGAAATAGATGAATATATTTCAATTTAATTTGATTAAATGCAAGGAGTACAAGTAAATGGCTGAAAAGAAAAGAAAAGAAAAAAAACAGCAAAAACGAAATCAATAAAGTGAAAAGATCAAATTAGGACATACCTTACGCTGAAAAACAGTTTGTTTTGTGATTTCCTCCGTTGAAGAAGTGTTCCTCAGCTCCTACAGACCAATGCCAGTTCACAGAAAATACCAATTACTAGGTGACTGCGAAACATTGAACCACCTACACACTTAATTTTTTATGATATGTCGAAAAAGAGGTCAAACCTCAACCGTCACAGCGGGCAGAAATATTTTAAAGGACCTGCATTCCGGTTCTTTGAAGAAATTTTCTTGTCCTTTAAACGTAGATCGTTTTATTTTTGGGAAGTATTTCTAGGCAAATATTGCTTTCTAGACATTGGATTTGGAATAACAATCCCATCGTGTAATATAGTCAAGTTTTTAAAAGTAATGCACCATGCAATAAAAATGTTTCGTGATATATCTAAGCAGCGAGAAAATGCCAAAACTAAGATGCGCGACAAAATGTTTTTAAACTCAGAAAAAAGAAGCAAGCAGAACGTAAACAGATAATTCAAATTGTAAAAATACCTCATAATTGAGAGTACGTACACAACAAGTGAAGACTTTTTATTTAATTAAAAAAATATTTCGAATAATACACCGTGTTGTTGGTGCAAAATATTTTGTGTATCAAAGCTTATGTTCTCGACAATCCCTTTCATTTCAGTTCAGTTATAAGAAATAACTATCTGACGACTTGCTTAGTCTGATGCCCACTCTTCCGTTAACCAAAGGCGACCTGTTATTGACCTGCCAAAAGAACAAGTACCTGCTTATGTCATGCTTACTCAGAACTTATAAGAGATGAAATCACGAAACATTCAAATCAAACACCAATTTTTGTTTTTGACATAAATAAACTTTTTAATTAAACCATTTGGTACATGAAAAACAGTTTTCTACAATTTCAGCATTATTTGAGAGCATTTTGAATTAAACTGTTTTCACTTGAAGATGTTAAATAAGTAAGCGACCTTTCCCTAACATACTGCTCTCTTTAATCTGCTCTCTTCACTAAGCAGTTTGTCTCGCTGCAGGCAGCGCGACAAGACACGAACCAAGCCAAGCATTTACTGTGCAAAACCTGTAAACAATTATACCACCTGTAGAAAATTCCTTGAAGAGAGTCAGATTCTTGCGCACCTTCAATAAGTTAGAAAACTGATTCGTTTGATACATCTTTCAGCCAATAAGTCAAGAAACAAAATTTAATCTTCTAACGTAAGTTGCAGGAGTACCATTTCTTTTATGTTTATTTTTTCGATGTTATCCACTTTTAATTTGTTGTTAAAGTTATTCAACCTGGATCGTAATTTAAAGTCAGTAAAAAGGTGCAGAAATTTTTATGTCTGATTTCAACTCGATCTTTTTCAGGTTTAAGATGAATTCAATGGTGGTTTTTAAGTTCATTTTGATGTTCTGTGTTATTTTGCATTTGTCAAGAGGTTGGAACTCGAATTGATTTTTATTGATTTTATATTTTCTTATATTTTGAATTTCGTTTGGTTAGGGTTCAGTTATTCGCATAAATGAAACAAACTGTTGCAATCGATGCAGACAAGAGTAGACGAGGGATTGTTATCCATTGCATGAATTCCAGTTCAGGCATAGGGGGATTCTGCTGACGTCACTTTTTACATTTCTGTTTATTTTTATAATGGCTTTGCGTACAGAAGGAAACATGTTAAATACAAAATGACTCCAGGAATCTAAAAAGCTAGTGAAACTTAATACGTGATGAATTTTTTAGTGCTTTGGGTGTAACATTCAAGGAGAAAGTGTCTTTCAAGAACTGCAAAATTCTGGGTGGCATAAACACGAATAGATAAATTTTGAGTTTTTAAACCCGTGTTGCACAAAAAGTATTTAATATATCAGGCCCATATTCATTGGCGGAGTTAATCGTACTATGAAACTTCAATAATCAGAACTGATTCATTTGTAGCTCCGTCAGAAACTGAATTGCTTATGCCAATGAGGACATCGAATTATTACTCAAAGTGAACCAACCTTATCAGTAACGCAAAACCAGAAGCAAATCAGCATGGAGGTCAACAGTATTGGCCAAAGGTTGAGTCGTAAGGTTTGCAGCTTAATGCTGCTTGCCGTACCGCTTGCTTTTTGTCTAGAGACAAGCGTTTTATTGCAAAGTAACGAACGTAATGGTTCCAGACATCTTTACGTACTGTTATTGTATGGCTAGCTCCGTGAGCGGGCAAGATGAACCAAATTGCGTGTTGTGATTCGCTACCTGAGCGGGCAAGATGGAGCTATCTTGCCCGCTCGGGACCATCCGCTGTTTCCCGCTAGAAAAATTTCCCGAAAGCGAAATAATAAATCCTTTATTGACCAAGCTTTTTCGGTGAAGATGGCTGGATATATATTGGCCTCGTCCTTTTTTGCAAGTTTATGGACCTTGACTCCGTCTCGGTCCATAAACACCCAAAAAAAGAGAAGTTGGTCAATATCCAGCCATGTTGAACTCACGCTTGTCAATAACCCAAATAGACTGACCATACCAAGGAGAATGGGGCCCCAAGCGAAAATCTGCTGGCCGTTAGAGCTAAGAGAGGACTAACCGAAATAAAACAATTAAACCCTTTAACATAATAAGTACTGCCACTTGCTAGAGATAGGCGAGAATGAATGAATAAGTTCAATTATAACCGTAGAGGGAGTCTTCGTACATCATGACCTAAGCCATTACTGATCATGTGAAAACCACTGGTCGCGACATTAAATGGGATCATTTTGGCATTTTAGCGTCCTGAAAAACTGACTTTCACTGCAAAATTAAAGAGACTCTGTTCATTCAAGAGCTAAAGCCTTCCCTTAATGTCAATATTAGCAGTGAGAAGTTGTTGCTGTTTTAGCTATTACTCCTCATTATGACACGTACTGCTAGACACGTACTGCTGCAGATCA
>JAHPZR010048197.1:0-10276 GCA_019787425.1 Platygyra sinensis
TTTGGCCCATCTGTTATTCAGTGGATTAGACTTTTTTACGACAATCTGCATCTTAAACAACGGTTGGTCTAGTGATTTCTTTCAACTTGAAAGAGGGGTTAACCAAGGCTTCCCCCTTTCTCCGTACCTCTTTATTCTTTGCGTCGAAATACTAGCCGAAACAATGACGAAAAATAAAAATATTAAGGGTATAACAATTGATGGACAAGAAATCAAAATCAGCCAGTACGCAGATGACACCACACTTATTTTGAACGGTTCGAGTGTCTCCTTCACAACTGCCCTACAGATATTGAACCTTTTTAGCGAAATCTCTGGCCTCCGTTTAAGTAACAGGAAAACGGAGGCTTTGTGGATTGGCGCTAATATTGGAAAGCAAGAAAATCGTAACCCAGAGAAAGGTTTCCAATTGGTAAAAGACAAAGTTAGAGCTTTAGGGATATGGCTTTCGACCAACCCCGAAATTACTATAGAAGCTAACTATAGCGAAAAACTAACTAAAGTAAGAAACAGCTTAAGCTGCTGGAAATTGCGCCGTCTAACCTTGCTAGGTAAAATTGCTGTACTTAAAAGCCTTATTGCCTCTCAACTTGTTTATATTTTGTCACCTTTGCCAACAAACCACAGCACTATAAATGAGATAAATAGTATGTTTTTCAACTTTTTATGGGATGGTAAAGGTGACAAAATAAAGCGCGATATTATGACTAGCGACTAGAACAAGGGAGGGCTAAGAAAGAATGACATCAAACTATTTAACAAAGCTCTCAAGTCAAGTTGGATAACAAAATACTTAGACTCAGAAAACCATGGAAAATGGAAACTTTTGTTTGATCTTAAATTACAATCTTTTGGTTGTGAGGAAGTTTTTCGAGGTAACCTTAGTAAAGAAGATTTATCAAAACACTTCAAAATATCGGATACCTTAATTTCAGAAATACTACGAATCTGGACGGACCTTAAACATGACGCTGACATTTACTCGATTGAACAAATAAAACCGCAACATTTATGGCAAAACTCTCTTATACGAGTAGGAAACAAACCCATACACTATGAATCAAAAGGTCTTCAAAAGGAGTTTATAGAAGCGTGGGCCATTTGATGAAAGATTCGACGCATTTTCTATCCGGCTTTGAAGATTTTACAGAACGTTTTAAAATCAAAACAAACTTTCTTACTTTACAAGGGGTAATATCTGCGATTAAAGCCCTATGAAAAAGCAACGAAGTAAACCTAGACAATATTACAACACCAACTACGAAACTTTCACTGATATTAAGGACGGTGCCTACTTTTGTTAGTGCGCACACGTTCTGCGCATCACGCAAGCCATGGTTTAAGCACGCGCGCGCTGGGGTTGACATTGACGCAATCAACTACGCCACCAAGCACACGACTGAAATTAAAGCAAAATTTTCCTACGGTGACCAAATCAATTTTAATGAACCTGTACTTAAACCAGAGAGACAAGGATAGCAGCATATCGCTAGCCACTAACTGTTAACGTCTTCCAGCTGAAAATCTAGCTGTTATCTTTCGAAAATTACACTGAAATCCAACTGCAAACATGTACCAGCAGATGGCGTAGTGCGCGCGCAGTCACTCAAATGTCTTACTTACTGGGGAGGTGACAGGAAAAAATGTAACGGGCACCGTAAAAGTTTTTTGAAAAAAGATCAATAACTTTAAAAAACGCATGGTTACCCCTACATTTTTTGTTGCGAAATGGAAGCGGCAAGTCTATTCAACATGTGATTAGTTTCTGATCGTGAGCAAAAGGTATTTAGACTGTATTTTAGCTGAACCAGAGGAACGCTGTCAGAGACGTTAAAAGCGATTTTGCAACGATTTTGTTACTAAAAACGTAACAAAAATGATTTTAATGTTACCATTTGCCATGTAGTTTAAAGATCTTTTTAAATTGTTTGCCTTTCTGTATGTAAAGGCGAATTCTAAGGAAATCTGTGAAGAAATATCGTTTCCCGCTTTTTTCAGAAAAATGCTGATGTCAGCATTTTTGTTGAGATTCAAGGCTAATTATCTCGAAAAAATGTGGCTACCCCTATTTTTCTTTGTGGATTCCAATAGCCCTTGCAAAGATCTACTTTTTCCGCGTGGTCCTAACTTGGCGCAAAAACCTTTGTATTTAGTAGGCACCGTCCTTAAAGGCAAGACAACCAAACAGACTAGCATATAAAATTCTCGTTGGCAAAAAGCAGAAAAAACCGGTCGAAGCTCAAAGAAAATGGATCGCGGATTGCAGAAAACATTGTTTGGGACACAGTTTACCGATCATCTTTTCTGCGCACAAAGATCTCAAAACTATACTTGTCTTCCAGTTTAAGCTACTACATACGAGATTAGCGACCAAAAGTTTTTTTTTAACAAAAATAAACCTAAAAGATAATGAGCAGTGCACTTTCTGCCAAAATGATACGGAGACTCTTATTCACCTGTTCTGGACTTGTAGTGTATCCACTCTTTTTTGGCAAGATTTTAAACAATGGGCAATTAATCGTGGAGAACTTTCAATACTATTAACTTAATGGCATATCTAGGACTGGGATTGAATCCAAATAAGAACAAGAGACTAGACTTCTACTTTCTGATCGCCAGACTTTTTCTCTGGGTATGCAAAAAACGCAATACTTTCCCGAAAAAAGAAAATTTCTCTCTTTTTCTCTCACATTACGATACACCGAGAACCAACACTTAATTAACATCTCATTGGCAAGGCCATGCACATGTTTTCTACTTTTCATTTCATCATTAAATCAGCTTTAGATGTTTGGTTTTTTTTTCTCCTTTATTTTCTATTCCTAGTAGAATAACTATCGCAACAGTAAGATACAGCATAGTAAGTAATGTAAGTGTAAGTATAACATATTGTCTTTTTTCCTTTTCCTTTTCTTTTTAGCACTCGTTAAAAAAGGAAATGTAATATAATATAGTTTAATGTTATATGTACTGTAACTTCGTTCATTGTACTGTTGTAGACATTATGTTATTATTGTAAGTAATGTTAATATTGTCAGTACTGTTGATAAATGAAATAGAAAAAAGGTTCAAAACAATCAAATTTACTATTTAAATCCCAATTTTGTTGGAGTTATGCACAAATGTACCGATTACTCAAAACAATAAGTAAACATTTACACAAGCAGTAAGTGAACATGAAGAACGTGTGTATATCTGAAATAAAACTACCAAATATAAAATTGTACAAACAACAACATAAAATTCAAGACAAAAGGTAAATTTAATATCTACATGTTCTCTGGATATAGACACTATTTTTTTCAACTTTCATCATCATCTTTTAATGGATCCAGTATCAAGAAGTCTGCTTGTCCTTCATTAAAACCTCTTGTTGTGTCAATAAAGTTTTGAAATGCAGCTACTGTGTTCTTTAACTTGGCCTCTACTTTTCCTCTCATGTTTTAAGGTATGCACATGTGACTTAAGCACAGGGTATCAGATAGTCTAAAGACTGGCTTTAGTCAAAGCATTAGGGTTGTTTTCAATTGAGGGCTATAAAACTAAAACCAAAGTAGATAATATCATGTAGCTTGCAAGAAACTGTTGTGAAGGAAGTCATGATTGGTTTTGGTTTTATTTCTGACCGTAAACACTAGGGGACAAGCTGCACCTATTTATTCCAAATTTTCCTTAAAGTGGTACTATGATCAAAAAATCATTTCCTTTTTTCTTCAGATTTTGAAAGTGTGTTCGCTTAACACCTAACTGGCAAAATCTTGAGCCTTGAGTTTTGTCCAAAGGCTGTTTATTTTGAGTGTAAGTTTTGGATTTCACGGCCCACCATTATTCATGTTCAAAACTGACCGATAGGACATCAAAGGGTTGGATCTAGAGAAAAATGACGTCATTTACTCAATAGCTAAAGATTGTAGTGTGTAAACGCAATTTATTATATATGTAAAACATGGGTTTAAAAGTCTGAAAGCCGGAAACTCCTGTGCTGCATACTAACTCAGCTGCGAACTCATGCATTGCATTCTTAAACTACTGAGTCTTTGATGTCATTTTCTCCTCGACCCAGCTCTCTCAAGATTTTAAAGTTAGTAATGGCAAACCAATAGAAAATCTGGACAATGTTCTGGACAATGTTCCATAAATTTGCATAAGTTAACACGTTCCAGTGAAAATTTATTTTGGTAAAGCAAAATTATAAGAACTTCAGTGAACAAATAATATCAGCATTTATATAGATCACTGCTTTTATTACATGTGCATTTCTTGCTGTTAAACTGCATTAAACCCTCAGGCAGTTTAACGTCGCTGTTCTTCACGTAGCTCATTCTAGAGCAGTTAAATGTTGTGGTTTACACAACATCAAAGAAAACTTGTGTCCAGTGCTTCATCTCCTGGTGAAATGCCTGGCCACCAATGAAGGGAGAAATGCATTTGTGTTCTTCTTGTTGTATCTAATACAGGAATGAAAATAATTACTGGCTTAAAAATACCAGAGAAAGATCAGACATATGTCAAAGAGGGTAGACATGGCCATACTATTGCAGAACTAAAATAATATTATTACATGTATAGCTAAGGGTTTCACTTTGAATGATATGTTTGTTCTTTGTGATCATGACTTGACATTTGTTTATTTTCAATAAATCAAGAAATGTACATGGAAAGAAACTTTCTCAAGCTCCACTTGTGAAGAATTTTGATTTTTTTCTCAAGAAATTATTTTTTTCTGAAATTTGAATTGCCAAACTTGAGGTGTGGCTGTGAATGGGGCTTACCCAATGGTGTTATAGTAAATGAAGAAGTGGTGCAAGTAAAGGAAACCCACCCTTAATTAATTTAATAAAATAATTACTACCTTCTTCTGCTAACTATTTTCTTTGTGATCATGAGTTGAGAGTGGTTTACATTCAATAAATCAAGAAATTTACATGGAAAGAACCTTTTTCTAAAGTTTCACTTTTATATTATTTTGATTTTTTCCCCAAAACATTTTTTTTCCGAAATTTGAATTGCCAAACTCAGGGTGTGGCTGTACGGTAGATAAAAAAGTGGTGCAAGTAAAGGAAAACCACTCTTAATTAATTTAATAATAAATAATTGCTACCTTCTTCTGCTAACTATTTTCTTGGACATTCTGCTCAGCTCTTTCCTCTCCTGTCTTCCATTACCTTTTGCCTGCTTTTCTTTCAGGTTCACCCCCAACCCTAGTACTTCATGTATGTCCCATTCCTTTGTCAATGATCATGTGTTGAATACTCCAGATTTCTCATGAAGCCTTACAAATTACTCAAACTCCAAAGTTAACTAACTAGCCATGCATGAAAGGGACTGTCAAAACCAAATGAAATTCAATCATGTACAATGTAGTATATATATTGGCCAGTATATTATTTTTCTGACACTAGAGTCCTAGAACCTTGTTAAACTGTCACTTAATTATACATGTACTTATTTACTTAAGGAAAAGGCAGTTAAGGCAGAGTCAAAGAGAGTAGAAGCAGTGATGAAAAAACTAGCAGCTCAGCAAGTTCAGCGAGAGAAAGATGAGGGTCAAAAGAGACTGGAGGAAGCACTGGTGAAGGCTAGGGAAGAATTTTTGGTGGAAAAATCAGAGGCTGTACAGAAAGCTAGAGAAGAGGAACACGCTATGGCTGCTGATGAAGCAAAGAAAGTGGCACAAGCTGAAGAGGAGAAGAGAAAGCAAATTATTCTGGCTGCTGAGAAAGAGAAACAGGTATCTAGTGATAAATTGTAACTGAAAAATGCCAGGAAATAGAAGAAAAAAACGGCTGTATGGAGTTACACATGCACATTTCTAGTGCTTTGGCTTCAAAACTAAAGTTTGAGTTGAAGGAGGGGCCAACATAATTTTCTCGCTATCTCCCAAATATATAGAGGAATGATATCCCTGGTATGTTTAGTCTTCAGCATTCCCATGAGACTTGTGTAGTCTCTAGGAATTGTATTTAAGGGAGTGGCCAATGCTCCTTTAGAAGGTAATAATTATAATCAGATAATCATCTAGTCTGATTGTCTACCAGGTCTAATTTTGTGGGGGACATCGCCTTATCTCTTTTGTCTCATTCTCATGTCTTAAGGCCCGTTTACACAGGCGATTTTTGTCGCGGCAACTCGATGCAACTTTTGTCACGCCAAAGTTGCAACCTCAAAATCGCATGTGTAAACCAGGTGCAATTTTCAGTGGGATTTGTCGCCGCGATATCGCAGGGGTTTCGAACATGTTTGAAACTTGATGCAATTTTGCTGCGACAAAAATGGCATCGAGTTGCGTGACAAAAATCGCCTGTGTAAACGGGCCTTTAAGTCTTGATTCTTTTCCAAGGCTGACATATTCTTGGGCTTTGAAGAAGAGATGCTAAATAGAGTTGTCATTTTGCAGTCTTAAATTTACCATTGGCATGCCAGTAAAATACTATATTATAGGCCCACAAAAGAGAAGCAAGATGAATATCAGTGAGAATGAACCATCAGAAGTCCTCCCAAATCTTGTGTGTGTAAAAAGTGTACAAAAAGCTCTCATTATTCTCAATTTAGCATGCTTTGAAGAATCTTAAAGAAAGATTAAAACAAGAAGAAAAACAGGCAATTATGGAAATGGAGGAAAAATGTAAAAAGGAAGAAGAGAAAAAACTGCTGCAACAAAAGGACGCCCATGAGAAAGAAGTGAAAGAGTTAGAAAGCTCTATTGATCAGCAGATTCAGCAAAAGGTGGCTGCTGAAGAAGAAACGGAAAGGATAAAAGAAATGAAAGGAAAAGTAGAGGCCAAGTTAAAGAACACAGTAGCTGCATTTCAAAACTTTATTGACACAACAAGAGGTTTTAATGAAGGACAAGCAGACTTCTTGATACTGGATCCATTAAAAGATGATGATGAAAGTTGAAAAAAATAGTGTCTATATCCAGAGAACATGTAGATATTAAATTTACCTTTTGTCTTGAATTTTATGTTGTTGTTTGTACAATTTTATATTTGGTAGTTTTATTTCAGATATACACACGTTCTTCATGTTCACTTACTGCTTGTGTAAATGTTTACTTATTGTTTTGAGTAATCGGTACATTTGTGCATAACTCCAACAAAATTGGGATTTAAATAGTAAATTTGATTGTTTTGAACCTTTTTTCTATTTCATTTATCAACAGTACTGACAATATTAACATTACTTACAATAATAACATAATGTCTACAACAGTACAATGAACGAAGTTACAGTACATATAACATTAAACTATATTATATTACATTTCCTTTTTTAACGAGTGCTAAAAAGAAAAGGAAAAGGAAAAAAGACAATATGTTATACTTACACTTACATTACTTACTATGCTGTATCTTACTGTTGCGATAGTTATTCTACTAGGAATAGAAAATAAAGGAGAAAAAAAAACCAAACATCTAAAGCTGATTTAATGATGAAATGAAAAGTAGAAAACATGTGCATGGCCTTGCCAATGAGATGTTAATTAAGTGTTGGTTCTCGGTGTATCGTAATGTGAGAGAAAAAGAGAGAAATTTTCTTTTTTCGGGAAAGTATTGCGTTTTTTGCATACCCAGAGAAAAAGTCTGGCGATCAGAAAGTAGAAGTCTAGTCTCTTGTTCTTATTTGGATTCAATCCCAGTCCTAGATATGCCATTAAGTTAATAGTATTGAAAGTTCTCCACGATTAATTGCCCATTGTTTAAAATCTTGCCAAAAAAGAGTGGATACACTACAAGTCCAGAACAGGTGAATAAGAGTCTCCGTATCATTTTGGCAGAAAGTGCACTGCTCATTATCTTTTAGGTTTATTTTTGTTAAAAAAAAACTTTTGGTCGCTAATCTCGTATGTAGTAGCTTAAACTGGAAGACAAGTATAGTTTTGAGATCTTTGTGCGCAGAAAAGATGATCGGTAAACTGTGTCCCAAACAATGTTTTCTGCAATCCGCGATCCATTTTCTTTGAGCTTCGACCGGTTTTTTCTGCTTTTTGCCAACGAGAATTTTATATGCTAGTCTGTTTGGTTGTCTTGCCTTTAAGGACGGTGCCTACTAAATACAAAGGTTTTTGCGCCAAGTTAGGACCACGCGGAAAAAGTAGATCTTTGCAAGGGCTATTGGAATCCACAAAGAAAAATAGGGGTAGCCACATTTTTTCGAGATAATTAGCCTTGAATCTCAACAAAAATGCTGACATCAGCATTTTTCTGAAAAAAGCGGGAAACGATATTTCTTCACAGATTTCCTTAGAATTCGCCTTTACATACAGAAAGGCAAACAATTTAAAAAGATCTTTAAACTACATGGCAAATGGTAACATTAAAATCATTTTTGTTACGTTTTTAGTAACAAAATCGTTGCAAAATCGCTTTTAACGTCTCTGACAGCGTTCCTCTGGTTCAGCTAAAATACAGTCTAAATACCTTTTGCTCACGATCAGAAACTAATCACATGTTGAATAGACTTGCCGCTTCCATTTCGCAACAAAAAATGTAGGGGTAACCATGCGTTTTTTAAAGTTATTGATCTTTTTTCAAAAAACTTTTACGGTGCCCGTTACATTTTTTCCTGTCACCTCCCCAGTAAGTAAGACATTTGAGTGACTGCGCGCGCACTACGCCATCTGCTGGTACATGTTTGCAGTTGGATTTCAGTGTAATTTTCGAAAGATAACAGCTAGATTTTCAGCTGGAAGACGTTAACAGTTAGTGGCTAGCGATATGCTGCTATCCTTGTCTCTCTGGTTTAAGTACAGGTTCATTAAAATTGATTTGGTCACCGTAGGAAAATTTTGCTTTAATTTCAGTCGTGTGCTTGGTGGCGTAGTTGATTGCGTCAATGTCAACCCCAGCGCGCGCGTGCTTAAACCATGGCTTGCGTGATGCGCAGAACGTGTGCGCACTAACAAAAGTAGGCACCGTCCTTAATATCAGTGAAAGTTTCGTAGTTGGTGTTGTAATATTGTCTAGGTTTACTTCGTTGCTTTTTCATAGGGCTTTAATCGCAGATATTACCCCTTGTAAAGTAAGAAAGTTTGTTTTGATTTTAAAACGTTCTGTAAAATCTTCAAAGCCGGATAGAAAATGCGTCGAATCTTTCATCAAATGGCCCACGCTTCTATAAACTCCTTTTGAAGACCTTTTGATTCATAGTGTATGGGTTTGTTTCCTACTCGTATAAGAGAGTTTTGCCATAAATGTTGCGGTTTTATTTGTTCAATCGAGTAAATGTCAGCGTCATGTTTAAGGTCCGTCCAGATTCGTAGTATTTCTGAAATTAAGGTATCCGATATTTTGAAGTGTTTTGATAAATCTTCTTTACTAAGGTTACCTCGAAAAACTTCCTCACAACCAAAAGATTGTAATTTAAGATCAAACAAAAGTTTCCATTTTCCATGGTTTTCTGAGTCTAAGTATTTTGTTATCCAACTTGACTTGAGAGCTTTGTTAAATAGTTTGATGTCATTCTTTCTTAGCCCTCCCTTGTTCTAGTCGCTAGTCATAATATCGCGCTTTATTTTGTCACCTTTACCATCCCATAAAAAGTTGAAAAACATACTATTTATCTCATTTATAGTGCTGTGGTTTGTTGGCAAAGGTGACAAAATATAAACAAGTTGAGAGGCAATAAGGCTTTTAAGTACAGCAATTTTACCTAGCAAGGTTAGACGGCGCAATTTCCAGCAGCTTAAGCTGTTTCTTACTTTAGTTAGTTTTTCGCTATAGTTAGCTTCTATAGTAATTTCGGGGTTGGTCGAAAGCCATATCCCTAAAGCTCTAACTTTGTCTTTTACCAATTGGAAACCTTTCTCTGGGTTACGATTTTCTTGCTTTCCAATATTAGCGCCAATCCACAAGCCTCCGTTTTCCTGTTACTTAAACGGAGGCCAGAGATTTCGCTAAAAAGGTTCAATATCTGTAGGGCAGTTGTGAAGGAGACACTCGAACCGTTCAAAATAAGTGTGGTGTCATCTGCGTACTGGCTGATTTTGATTTCTTGTCCATCAATTGTTATACCCTTAATATTTTTATTTTTCGTCATTGTTTCGGCTAGTATTTCGACGCAAAGAATAAAGAGGTACGGAGAAAGGGGGAAGCCTTGGTTAACCCCTCTTTCAAGTTGAAAGAAATCACTAGACCAACCGTTGTTTAAGATGCAGATTGTCGTAAAAAAGTCTAATCCACTGAATAACAGATGGGCCAAAATTGTGAATGTTGTAGGGTTTTAGGTAAGAAGGACACTACTATACGTGGCTCATAGGGGCCGTAACCAATCAGGA
>JAHPZR010048199.1:0-15824 GCA_019787425.1 Platygyra sinensis
TCATTACTGATACATGGTATGGCTATTTTAAGAGACCTCTCTCGGAACAGAATCAGTCAGCTGCCTGAAAGGATCTTCGCCAACTTGAAAAACTTGGAAACTCTGTAAGTTAATTATAAGGCACCTATAACTCATTTTTTTAGTCTAAACATTTCATTTTCACAAATTGTCTTTTCTACTGGTGCCATAAATTAAATGCGATTTTGAGACCACATAACCGAATTATATTGGTGGCTATTCGGGAGAAAATATATTTTTGTGGAAAGTATAGGGCCAGTGACCTTACAAAAAGGAATTCGCTTCGATTGATCGATATTCTAAGAGGTTACCAGAAAAGCCTTACAAATTCGTTTTGCTGGAAGAGGCAGTCTTTCAGTCTAATATAATTCTGCTACTCTACTTGAAATGAGTGTTTGGTATAACAATAACGGGACCCTGAGTATAAAAAATTGATTGAGGAACGTATCACGGTTTTCAGAGCAATATGAATGGCTAATTAGGAAACAGCTTGTGTAGGGAAAAAAAATGCAGTGTCTGTATGGGAATCAAATGGTAAATAATTTTCTTAAAATTTGAGTATGCGAGAACAAAGTGCCCAGTCCAGTCGCAAGCAAGAGCACAAACGCTTTAATGTAAAATAAATTATTTATTACCTGTTAAAATGAATTTTTAATTTTTAAAATTAACCTTTATTGCTCATAGAGACCTCTCTCAGAACGAAATCTCCGAGTTACGCGGGTTTATTTTCTTTGACTTGAAAAGATTAAAAACACTGTAAGTTATATCTTGGTGTCTTGCATAGATTACATATTTCCTTTCTTTATTCTCTGTTCCATTTGTTTACAACATTAATTTGTTTTCAGTATATATATTTTAAAATTATATTTCTTGATTTATCTCCAGAAATCTGAGTAACAACAAGATTACTGCTATAAATCAAAATGCTTTCATTGGGCTTGAGAACCTTAAAAACTTGTGAGTATAACACCTTACGAAGTTTAACGAACTGATAGAGAAAATAATCGAAGGGCATATCACAGGCCATGCAGGCGATGTCTAAATACAAGCGCTTTCAACAGACATCAGATGGCGAAAGTATTTACTGATTTACAAATTTGCCACGAAGCATGTTGTAAGACAAACGGACATAAGTCCACTAGAAGGCCCAACTACCAACAACAGCAACAACAGCAACAGCAACAGCAACAGCAACAGCGACAACGACAGCGACAGCAACAGCAACAGCAATACCTATAGCAATACCTATAGCAATAACAATAAAAATGACAATAATATTTTGTAATTAATGCATGAATAGGAAAAGGTATTTGAGATCTGGTACTGGTCTCTTTGAAAAATGGCCAGTATCGAGTATGTATAAAAAAGAGAATAAGAAAAGCAAACAAATCCGAACCACACACGCGCACAAACAGAAAAAAACTGATTCAAAGAACTGTTAACCATATCTGAAGAGAGAATTTAAGCCTGGCTGCAAGAATTACACCTGTTACGCAGTTTTTTCGCTGTATTTTAATATGAACTCATTTTCTAACAATTACAATCATCAGTTTTGTCTTACGCCTTATAAAACAATTACAGGCAGCAAATTTTTCTTTGTAGGTATCTGCAGGAAAATTTACTTAAAGAAATTCCTCTAACGACGTTTGAACATCTTAAAGGCCTTAACATCTTGTAAGTATGCTTCAAATACATTTATCATGTTTTGGGTATTTCGGACTCTAGTAGACTGCATATAAAGTAATTTATTAAACACGAGAGGCTGTGTTTGACCAAGTTTACAAACGCTGAGAAGAGAGTCGAAAGTACCATGCGTAGCATACGAAGATTGCAGCTTATATTATATTTACTTCCATCTAAGGAAATTGGACAGCTTCTCTTTGTGTTGCTATGCCACACTGTATGTTAAAGATGTACAATGCGACTACCCGAAGACGGAGGGAGGTGCCTTGTCAAGCTGTAATCGTATGATCGAGGCCCCAGGCCCCAGACAGAGCATTTGGTTACTCGGTATCCTGGCTGTTCTTGGTAACCTGGCAGTTATAGCATGGCGCCTGATTAGACGTGATGATCACCCGGTTCAAACCTGTCTTCTGACAAATCTCGCTGTGTCTGACTTCCTCATGGGAGTTTATCTCATGATCATCGCCATTAAAGATCTGCAGTGGGCAGGTAATATTTCATTGGCCAATTACCTTTTAATCGCGGCTCGGTAAATATCCACCTAGCCACCTCCACTTCGGTGAATAGTTGTTAATTATCAATATACTCGGCCATATAGAAAATCGCTCTGAGCTGGTTTACTGACGAATTTAAACCAATCAGGCTACTGTTTGTCATGGCTTGTCCCGGTGCAGTCGTCAGGGAAACATTAGTCAAACAAAAATTAAAGAACATATTTTAAGCCACGTCAAACAGTTCAGTTAGTTTTAGTGTGTGCACAGTCCAGATCTGGGTTTGACTAAATGTACCAACTGTATTCTTGGGTTACACTTGACGCTATCATTTTCTAAAATCCAAAACTTAAGAGCCACCACAGTTATTATCTTCATCAGGCATGAGAGGGGGTAAATTTATATCTGTGAACAACTTTTCAGCTCAAGAACATGCTTCGTCTAAAACAGGCACATTTTAAATTTCAGAGTTATGGCGGTGCGTGACCTAAAGCTATGACCGTGTTTGTCGAAAAATATATACTTATCTCGAAACTTTTAGCTTTTTAGAAGTTAAGGTATTAGGTAAAGTGCTTACTTAAATGTTTGCTTGATCAGGTCAGATAATCAGTGGTCTAGATAGCCAAAGTAAGTTCCATTTTCCATTTTCCCGGCCGCCATGTTGGTGTCCCTTGGAGGTACAGAAACATGGCGGCTCCATACTGGGCTCTGTACATTTGTGAAAAAGATTTCGACAAATACATGTACTTGAAGATCGGGTTATAATCTCTTGAGTCTATTCACTGAATGGGTTTCGAATTATATTTTTAATTTGTGACTGTGCAACCCAAGAATATTTAACTTTAATCTCTCTAGAAGAGAGTTGAAAGTAATATTTAACTTAAGGAGGCTCGAAAGGGTTTTTCGTTGCTATATTGCTTGTGAAACGATGGAAGATTACAAAGAAGGATGTTTAATGGTGTGAGCAAACTATATGTCTCCTTGCAACTCTATTGTTGGGCTATACTTTAAGGGTACTTGTGACGTCATATCAGTTACCATGGCAACGCACGAGGTCCACAAAGGCGTCCTCTAAATTTCAGGTTTTGTAAATTATCTGAGAAACTAATTCGGTGACCTACCATTTTTATTTCTTTGTTGGAAAGTTCCCTAAATTCTTTAACTTTTCAGACAGTATGGAAAAATTTTGACTAGTAGAAATAAATATATTTAAAGAAAACGCGTTTTATGGCTTACAGAAAATTCCACTAGATAATTTTCCCCGAAACTTTTATATCTGAAGTGCCATCGCGAATGGTGCGTGTATGCAAAAAATCAAGATGGGTCACCGAGCGAACTTTCGAGCAAAAAACGAATGTTTTCCGCAGATTTTATTTCCGGTTCGCGCGATTTTGCGCAGCATTAACTTCCGGTGTGCTGATTTTAATACTGATTCAGCTGACGCGTGCATCTTAGTTATGGCGTGTGTAGATTGCGCGCGCGCGTGCAGCTAAAAACCCTTTCGAGCCCCCTTAAGGACGTTCGCGCTAATTGTTTCTGCGCATCCTTACTGCGCACGCAAATTCACATGCCACGTCATCCATGAGCGCGCGCGCTAAGTCATAAAATAAGTAAATGATAAGGCAGATGGCCATTGCTAGAGCTTTGACTGGATTTAACGATCTTGGACGTTCGGTGACCCCAATTTTTCTTTCGATGGATCATTTTCTCTACTGATTTTCTACGTTTAAGGAAAAATGAATAAATGATATCGACTAGAAGTTTAAATTTTTGGCAAAATGCGCCATCGAATTCCGTTCTTAGTAGCTCTGCGTGCATCTGTGCGGCGGTCTCAAATGCCTCTTAAAGTGTTAATTTGTGTAAAGAGGTTAGTACAATTTGGAATTATTGACGCAACAGACCCACTTCTACAAAATGTGACTAAGAACGTTTGCCTCCGTTGACCCACCTTCGATATTAATAACTATAAACCCCTGTAGACCGTGCTCAATGATATGCGACAATTTTTCGAAATCAGTATAGTTTACCACACGCTTTATCTCTGAAACGAAGACGGTGACCCCCAATTTTTTTGCATTTCTGGCACAAGTAACTCGTTATCTGCCTGCAGTAAAAAATTAAAAAAATTCTATCGACTGGAAAAATTTCGCGCGAACGTCCTTAAGTCCCTCTAGGGAGGGATTAAAGTTTGGTTGTCTAAAGGAAATGAAGGAAAACTAAATTTTAATGCTTATGAAAATCCTTTTATTTTAGGTTCATACTTTAGCTTTGATCTAATATGGCGGTCGGGAGCTCTCTGTAAAGTGGCCGGTGCTTTGTCAGTGCTGTCGAGCGAGGTCTCGGTACTGATGCTGACGGTGATTACCGCTGACCGTCTGATAAGTATTGTCTTCGCCTTTACCTGTTCCCGTTTGACTTTAAAAGGCACTTACGTTATTTGCACGATTGTTTGGATCTCTGGAGCAATCATCGCCACTGTACCAACATTTGACACCCCTTATTTTTATAACGAGGACAGAAGATATGGCTTTTATGGTATACCTTCAGAACATAGTTAATAGAGGGGAATGGATATGAAACTCGACAAAGTTCTTTGTTGTATGTTTTCGTTCTCTTTTGTGGTTTTGATCCTGCACAAAACACAATCCAGGAATAGTTGTTTACTCCGTACGGCTAAAGAACTAACCAATGTAAACGTCGGTTACGTAATTCATGCACAGTGTATGAGCGCAAAACAAAAGATTTTGCAGGGTCGTGGACCTTCCAACTTAAATCTTGGCCTCTTTGTTTGCTCCTTTGATGTTTGCCGGGTTTCCTAACCATTCCGCTTTATCAACTATGTTTAGATTAATCTTAAGTACACAAAGAATTATTTTTTTTTTGCGTGTGATTGATGGGTTAATGAACCAATACTGAAATAACTTTATTACATAACTAAGAAAAATACTTCATTGTGATTGGCTGAGAGCAGACAAATTTATCGTTAAGAAATAAAAATTTTGTTGTCACTGATTAAAACATTTTGTGTGAGGACGTTTCGGTTAAAATATTATATAACCTTCTTCAGCAATAAGCAATAAAACTGCCATTTTATTACTGAAGAAGTTAATAGTGTTTTAACCGAAACATCCTCACACAAAGTTTTTTAGTCAGTGACAACAAATTCCTATTTCTTATCATCATGCCCGACTACAACTATAGCATTTTTAAATTTATCATTGTTAATTTATAATTTGCACTACAGTATAAATTAACGCGGTCGCGTTCGCAGTTTTTTCAGTCATACAATAAATATGAGTAATCGTTTTCAAAGCTCGAGCAATTAAGGATTTACACTACTCGTGATGTTTGAAAACGTTTTTGAAATTACACTCGCGCTAAGGACTCGTGCAATTTTCAGACAATTTTCAAATATCACTCGTATGACAAATCCTTAAATGCACTCGCATTCACACGATAACCTACACTTTTTGGCAGAATTTCTACCAAACCGTTAGTTCTCCATTTATAATAATGGTTTTATTTTATATAGTCTTGCATCTTTGGAAAACAGGATTATGACAACTAAAACTTTTTCTGGTTTTAACAAAACAACCATAATAACATCAATAGCAAAAGAAAAAAAAAAACGAAAAGAAGCAAATATAAGAAGTACACTTGTTTAGCAGTTTCTCAGTCCATTTTACTCATTGAATGTTCCCGAGGAGGGGGGGTGACTCTATTGTTTTTCGAGTATCTGTCAGAGACCGACTCATCACTGCCAGTGTGACGTCACATAGCAACAAGTCGAAGCTTCGCTCGGCTTGCCCAGATTTGGCGTCGGGACTCCATTGAATTCAAGAAAAAGAGGATAATACAAGCTATTATTGCGCTATTATTCATTAATTTGGCATAAATGTGCAAGCTTTGTAGTGGATATTGTCTGTGAGTACAACTGTTTGTTGTTTTGTGTGCGTTTTTTGTCCAAATTTTATTGAAAACAAATCGGGTCAAGTGGGGTTACCGCCATCTTGACTTCCGGTCAAGTAAAGGCCACCCCAAAACGCCCGCCGTTTTCTCTTCAAGTTTTCAACAGAAGTACCTCATAATAGGAGGTTTTGTTCCTTTTTGATATAACTTTCAAGCCATTGTTAGTTTTTCTCATGTGATGAGCCATTTTGCTCAACAATCCTTTTGAGTGCGAGGGCGTACATGTCGGTTTGATTTCTCGCGTGTTAAACTTTGTTCGATTGGTGAAAGGTCAAGAGTGTCTATGTTTACCAGCTGTTAGCTGGTTGAATGCTTGTGTTTTTAAATTTTGTGGGGTAGATGACTGCCTGTGTGCTCCAGAAGGGCTAACCTTCAGAATATCCGCATATGGAAACAAAAGAGAAAAACTTAATGTACACCTGTATACACGAAACAAGCGTGATGCACATGAATATACATCGTTCGAAAATCCATCAGCCGAAACAAGCGCGTTACACATGAAAAGACTTCGTTCTATAATCCATGAGCCGAAACCCGTAGTTTTAATATTCATTTTATCCACTGCGGGACTGCTGGAGCAATAGTTTTACTCCTCTTACTTTCATAGCAATAGTTTTACTCGTCTTACGTTCATCAACCAATCAAGTGGCGATAGTCATCGTTACGTCTCCTACTGTCATTAATGTGCCAGCCAGAGGTTTATTGGCTGTCAAAACAAAGGATTATTTTGTTCTGTGGTTGGCAAAATTTAAATATCAAAAGACTTGTTTGTAAACAGTGAATATCGCCATACAACACCACTGCGGGACTGCGGGAGCAAGCGTTTAATGTCACGCAATCGTGGCCGGTTATTCTGAAGTCGCTCTCCAAATGTCATTCCATAAACTTTCAAGGGATTGTTGAGACGAACCATAAGTATTGAAGGCTTAATTCTCAGCACAGAGCGAACTTAATATACCATGTACCAAACCTTCTATTCTGGGATCAGGACATCTCCGCATTTCTGCGTGGGCTCCGGAAAACGTTGTCAATCCATTAAAGTTTGTCGACGTCTCAGGCACGTGTTAGTATGTTTCTACTCAAAATATGAGGCTTTCGAATAACTTATCCTACCGCAAATTACTGCAAAGAGGACTTTCATATATTTTGAATCCTGGGTAACATTGAACAAAGTAATCGAATCATCAAATAGTTAGAAATTTCCACATTTCTTTCTGTTAACGAACCAAAACATTTGGCCGCCATATCGAAAATCACCGATGTATGACGTGACGTCACACTGGTAGTTATGACTAAACCACTGATTTGCCTGGAGACACCCCCTCCCTCCTGGAACAATTCAATGATGTAAAAGGACTGAGAAACTGCTAAACAAGTGTACTTCTTATATTTGCTTCTTTTCGTTTTTTTTTTTCTTTTGCTATTGATGTTATTATGGTTGTTTTGTTAAAACCAGAAAAAGTTTTAGTTGTCATAATCCTGTTTTCCAAAGATGCAAGACTATATAAAATAAAACCATTATTATAAATGGAGAACTAACGGTTTGGTAGAAATTCTGCCAAAAAGTGTAGGTTATCGTGTGAATGCGAGTGCATTTAAGGATTTGTCATACGAGTGATATTTGAAAATTGTCTGAAAATTGCACGAGTCCTTAGCGCGAGTGTAATTTCAAAAACGTTTTCAAACATCACGAGTAGTGTAAATCCTTAATTGCTCGAGCTTTGAAAACGATTACTCATATTTATTGTATGACTGAAAAAACTGCGAACGCGACCGCGTTAATTTATACTGTAGTGCAAATTATAAATTAACAATGATAAATTTAAAAATGCTATAGTTGTAGTCGGGCATGATGATAAGAAATAGGAATTTGTTGTCACTGACTAAAAAACTTTGTGTGAGGATGTTTCGGTTAAAACACTATTAACTTCTTCAGTAATAAAATGGCAGTTTTATTGCTTATTGCTGAAGAAGGTTATATAATATTTTAACCGAAACGTCCTCACACAAAATGTTTTAATCAGTGACAACAAAATTTTTATTTCTTAACGATAAATTTGTCTGCTCTCAGCCAATCACAATGAAGTATTTTTCTTAGTTATGTAATAAAGTTATTTCAGTATTGGTTCATTAACCCATCAATCACACGCAAAAAAAAAATAATTCTTTGTGTACTTAAGATTAATCTAAACATAGTTGATAAAGCGGAATGGTTAGGAAACCCGGCAAACATCAAAGGAGCAAACAAAGAGGCCAAGATTTAAGTTGGAAGGTCCACGACCCTGCAAAATCTTTTGTTTTGCGCTCATACACTGTGCATGAATTACGTAACCGACGTTTACATTGGTTAGTTCTTTAGCCGTACGGAGTAAACAACTATTCCTGGATTGTGTTTTGTGCAGGATCAAAACCACAAAAGAGAACGAAAACATACAACAAAGAACTTTGTCGAGTTTCATATCCATTCCCCTCTATTAACTATGTTCTGAAGGTATACCATAAAAGCCATATCTTCTGTCCTCGTTATAAAATAAGGGGTGTCAAATGTTGGTACAGTGGCGATGATTGCTCCAGAGATCCAAACAATCGTGCAAATAACGTAAGTGCCTTTTAAAGTCAAACGGGAACAGGTAAAGGCGAAGACAATACTTATCAGACGGTCAGCGGTAATCACCGTCAGCATCAGTACCGAGACCTCGCTCGACAGCACTGACAAAGCACCGGCCACTTTACAGAGAGCTCCCGACCGCCATATTAGATCAAAGCTAAAGTATGAACCTAAAATAAAAGGATTTTCATAAGCATTAAAATTTAGTTTTCCTTCATTTCCTTTAGACAACCAAACTTTAATCCCTCCCTAGAGGGACTTAAGGACGTTCGCGCGAAATTTTTCCAGTCGATAGAATTTTTTTAATTTTTTACTGCAGGCAGATAACGAGTTACTTGTGCCAGAAATGCAAAAAAATTGGGGGTCACCGTCTTCGTTTCAGAGATAAAGCGTGTGGTAAACTATACTGATTTCGAAAAATTGTCGCATATCATTGAGCACGGTCTACAGGGGTTTATAGTTATTAATATCGAAGGTGGGTCAACGGAGGCAAACGTTCTTAGTCACATTTTGTAGAAGTGGGTCTGTTGCGTCAATAATTCCAAATTGTACTAACCTCTTTACACAAATTAACACTTTAAGAGGCATTTGAGACCGCCGCACAGATGCACGCAGAGCTACTAAGAACGGAATTCGATGGCGCATTTTGCCAAAAATTTAAACTTCTAGTCGATATCATTTATTCATTTTTTCCTTAAACGTAGAAAATCAGTAGAGAAAATGATCCATCGAAAGAAAAATTGGGGTCACCGAACGTCCAGATCGTTAAATCCAGTCAAAGCTCTAGCAATGGCCATCTGCCTTATCATTTACTTATTTTATGACTTAGCGCGCGCGCTCATGGATGACGTGGCATGTGAATTTGCGTGCGCAGTAAGGATGCGCAGAAACAATTAGCGCGAACGTCCTTAAGGGGGCTCGAAAGGGTTTTTAGCTGCACGCGCGCGCGCAATCTACACACGCCATAACTAAGATGCACGCGTCAGCTGAATCAGTATTAAAATCAGCACACCGGAAGTTAATGCTGCGCAAAATCGCGCGAACCGGAAATAAAATCTGCGGAAAACATTCGTTTTTTGCTCGAAAGTTCGCTCGGTGACCCATCTTGATTTTTTGCATACACGCACCATTCGCGATGGCACTTCAGATATAAAAGTTTCGGGGAAAATTATCTAGTGGAATTTTCTGTAAGCCATAAAACGCGTTTTCTTTAAATATATTTATTTCTACTAGTCAAAATTTTTCCATACTGTCTGAAAAGTTAAAGAATTTAGGGAACTTTCCAACAAAGAAATAAAAATGGTAGGTCACCGAATTAGTTTCTCAGATAATTTACAAAACCTGAAATTTAGAGGACGCCTTTGTGGACCTCGTGCGTTGCCATGGTAACTGATATGACGTCACAAGTACCCTTAAAGTATAGCCCAACAATAGAGTTGCAAGGAGACATATAGTTTGCTCACACCATTAAACATCCTTCTTTGTAATCTTCCATCGTTTCACAAGCAATATAGCAACGAAAAACCCTTTCGAGCCTCCTTAAGTTAAATATTACTTTCAACTCTCTTCTAGAGAGATTAAAGTTAAATATTCTTGGGTTGCACAGTCACAAATTAAAAATATAATTCGAAACCCATTCAGTGAATAGACTCAAGAGATTATAACCCGATCTTCAAGTACATGTATTTGTCGAAATCTTTTCACAAATGTACAGAGCCCAGTATGGAGCCGCCATGTTTCTGTACCTCCAAGGGACACCAACATGGCGGCCGGAAAATGGAAAATGGAACTTACTTTGGCTATCTAGACCACTGATTATCTGACCTGATCAAGCAAACATTTAAGTAAGCACTTTACCTAATACCTTAACTTCTAAAAAGCTAAAAGTTTCGAGATAAGTATATATTTTTCGACAAACACGGTCATAGCTTTAGGTCACGCACCGCCATAACTCTGAAATTTAAAATGTGCCTGTTTTAGACGAAGCATGTTCTTGAGCTGAAAAGTTGTTCACAGATATAAATTTACCCCCTCTCATGCCTGATGAAGATAATAACTGTGGTGGCTCTTAAGTTTTGGATTTTAGAAAATGATAGCGTCAAGTGTAACCCAAGAATACAGTTGGTACATTTAGTCAAACCCAGATCTGGACTGTGCACACACTAAAACTAACTGAACTGTTTGACGTGGCTTAAAATATGTTCTTTAATTTTTGTTTGACTAATGTTTCCCTGACGACTGCACCGGGACAAGCCATGACAAACAGTAGCCTGATTGGTTTAAATTCGTCAGTAAACCAGCTCAGAGCGATTTTCTATATGGCCGAGTATATTGATAATTAACAACTATTCACCGAAGTGGAGGTGGCTAGGTGGATATTTACCGAGCCGCGATTAAAAGGTAATTGGCCAATGAAATATTACCTGCCCACTGCAGATCTTTAATGGCGATGATCATGAGATAAACTCCCATGAGGAAGTCAGACACAGCGAGATTTGTCAGAAGACAGGTTTGAACCGGGTGATCATCACGTCTAATCAGGCGCCATGCTATAACTGCCAGGTTACCAAGAACAGCCAGGATACCGAGTAACCAAATGCTCTGTCTGGGGCCTGGGGCCTCGATCATACGATTACAGCTTGACAAGGCACCTCCCTCCGTCTTCGGGTAGTCGCATTGTACATCTTTAACATACAGTGTGGCATAGCAACACAAAGAGAAGCTGTCCAATTTCCTTAGATGGAAGTAAATATAATATAAGCTGCAATCTTCGTATGCTACGCATGGTACTTTCGACTCTCTTCTCAGCGTTTGTAAACTTGGTCAAACACAGCCTCTCGTGTTTAATAAATTACTTTATATGCAGTCTACTAGAGTCCGAAATACCCAAAACATGATAAATGTATTTGAAGCATACTTACAAGATGTTAAGGCCTTTAAGATGTTCAAACGTCGTTAGAGGAATTTCTTTAAGTAAATTTTCCTGCAGATACCTACAAAGAAAAATTTGCTGCCTGTAATTGTTTTATAAGGCGTAAGACAAAACTGATGATTGTAATTGTTAGAAAATGAGTTCATATTAAAATACAGCGAAAAAACTGCGTAACAGGTGTAATTCTTGCAGCCAGGCTTAAATTCTCTCTTCAGATATGGTTAACAGTTCTTTGAATCAGTTTTTTTCTGTTTGTGCGCGTGTGTGGTTCGGATTTGTTTGCTTTTCTTATTCTCTTTTTTATACATACTCGATACTGGCCATTTTTCAAAGAGACCAGTACCAGATCTCAAATACCTTTTCCTATTCATGCATTAATTACAAAATATTATTGTCATTTTTATTGTTATTGCTATAGGTATTGCTATAGGTATTGCTGTTGCTGTTGCTGTCGCTGTCGTTGTCGCTGTTGCTGTTGCTGTTGCTGTTGCTGTTGTTGCTGTTGTTGGTAGTTGGGCCTTCTAGTGGACTTATGTCCGTTTGTCTTACAACATGCTTCGTGGCAAATTTGTAAATCAGTAAATACTTTCGCCATCTGATGTCTGTTGAAAGCGCTTGTATTTAGACATCGCCTGCATGGCCTGTGATATGCCCTTCGATTATTTTCTCTATCAGTTCGTTAAACTTCGTAAGGTGTTATACTCACAAGTTTTTAAGGTTCTCAAGCCCAATGAAAGCATTTTGATTTATAGCAGTAATCTTGTTGTTACTCAGATTTCTGGAGATAAATCAAGAAATATAATTTTAAAATATATATACTGAAAACAAATTAATGTTGTAAACAAATGGAACAGAGAATAAAGAAAGGAAATATGTAATCTATGCAAGACACCAAGATATAACTTACAGTGTTTTTAATCTTTTCAAGTCAAAGAAAATAAACCCGCGTAACTCGGAGATTTCGTTCTGAGAGAGGTCTCTATGAGCAATAAAGGTTAATTTTAAAAATTAAAATTCATTTTAACAGGTAATAAATAATTTATTTTACATTAAAGCGTTTGTGCTCTTGCTTGCGACTGGACTGGGCACTTTGTTCTCGCATACTCAAATTTTAAGAAAATTATTTACCATTTGATTCCCATACAGACACTGCATTTTTTTTCCCTACACAAGCTGTTTCCTAATTAGCCATTCATATTGCTCTGAAAACCGTGATACGTTCCATCAATCAATTTTTTATACTCAGGGTCCCGTTATTGTTATACCAAACACTCATTTCAAGTAGAGTAGCAGAATTATATTAGACTGAAAGACTGCCTCTTCCAGCAAAACGAATTTGTAAGGCTTTTCTGGTAACCTCTTAGAATATCGATCAATCGAAGCGAATTCCTTTTTTGTAAGGTCACTGGCCCTATACTTTCCACAAAAATATATTTTCTCCCGAATAGCCACCAATATAATTCGGTTATGTGGTCTCAAAATCGCATTTAATTTATGGCACCAGTAGAAAAGACAATTTGTGAAAATGAAATGTTTAGACTAAAAAATGAGTTATAGGTGCCTTATAATTAACTTACAGAGTTTCCAAGTTTTTCAAGTTGGCGAAGATCCTTTCAGGCAGCTGACTGATTCTGTTCCGAGAGAGGTCTCTTAAAATAGCCATACCATGTATCAGTAATGATTGTAGGTTGAAGTTTGCTCATTGCACATGTCTTGTTATACAAATGTACACTCCTTTCCTCCCACCCTCCGCCGTTCAGTGCGATACGTATGGGCAGGAGCCATAATCAGGGACGGAGACCGTAAGTCTTGGGATGCGCGTGGACCCATGCTTTGGGACAATTTTTCTATTTTTAGAACAAATTGCGCCATCCTGACGTCATATATCCGCGCTGATCCACGCACGTGTCTTGGCCTCTCGCGTGGATGTTGTCACGTTGTGTGATGAAATTGTGAGAGTTGCGAGATCCTCTTGCCGATTTTTCACAGCAATGGCAGGGAATAAGGCAGAGAAGAAGAAGCAGGGCTCTTCTATGTACGTTTATGCTCTGATTTAATGGAAAAGGTGTGTTTTTCAAGGTCGAAAATTTCTTTAATTTCGCGCTGTGAATGAATAAAATCCGCTCGCCGGCTAGTTGTACGTGTAAACTTTTGTGTTTGTTCTACAGAGTTCTGTAAGAACACTGTTTACTCCGGTATCGAGCTGTTAATTTGTGAGTTTGCCAAACAATGCTTAATCATAACCAAAACCTGTTTTTGATAGTTTCTTGTTGTTTCTGCTCGTTTGGCTAGTTTGCAAAAGTTTTTGTCTGACGCGTACGAGTAGTTCATTTGCATAGTGCAGCGCGTGCACTTTCAAGTCCGAGTCGGTGTTTTCAGATTGTCAAGCAAAATCGTGAAAGAGATTTGTTTCGTCGTCTTTTGTGCTGAGATACTACAACAATTCTCACTAACGTTCGCCAAAAGACTTCTAACATCATGTGTGTTTCTTCTTTCTTTCGCTGCGAAAATAAATAGACAAGGAGTTTTAACTCAATCGAAATCTTTATTCGAGTTTTGATTACAAGCGTCATCGTAACTTTTCTCATTATTTCTGCTGTTTTCACATATTTTCAGCTAAGCTTTTAATATGTTCTCAAACATTAATCAACCTTAAACATTAGAGATATTATATGAGTTCGATATACGTTTCACACCAAAGTGCGAAGTCCAATTTGTCATGTTTTACTAGCTGTGCAAAACACGCATCGGCGGGCGCTCTTACTCATCGACAACAGACCATTTATTGGATTTACACAAACAAAACTAAGCAGCATCTACGGACATAAACCTATTTTCAGTTATTGGGCCTAAATGCTGCTATATCCGGCTAGTTCTTTTTTCTTCTGTGTTATGGAAAAGCTGTTAATCTTCTTCATATGTGAAATTTAGATTGGAGTAATGTGAAGTTGTCGTAAAAGGAGCAGCGTAACTCAACTTGGTCAGAGATAAAAAGCGGGACATACCTAAATTAGGCACCGTCTTCACTCAGACTGGAGCAACTTACGGCGGAAATACTTAATCAAAATTCCAACAGCCATGAAGGCGTTGAGTGATGGGCCAAAAGGATCCAAAAGCATAAACGATCTCGGGAATTTCGGACGCCATTTCCCCTGCGCGACATCCGCGAAAATCCTCGCAGCAATGTGCGCGTGTGTCGCAGACGATGGCGCAATTTGTTCTAAAAATAGAAAAATTGTCCCATATCATGGCGCCAACCCCAATACTAGAAATGGCGCGCGCTTACGGTCTCCGTCCCCGATTATGGCTCCTGGTATGGGTTATTGACCAAGTGTGAGGTCAAGATGGCTGTATATTGGCCAAGTTTTTTTTTTTTTTTGCATGTTTATGGAAGTCGAGGTCCATAAACTCGCGAAAGAAGAACGAGGCCAATATCAAGCCATCTTCACCGAACAAACTTAGTCAATAAAGGATTTATTATATGGCTTTCGGCAGATTTTTTGCGGGACACAGCGGGAACTCCCGAGTGAGCAAGATAGTCTATCTTGCCCGCTCGGGTAGCCAATCACAACGCTCGATTTGCTTCATCTTGCCCACTCACGGAACTAGTCATTTATAAATGAACTTTAAGATATATTGCTTGAAACAGTATAATTTCTTACGATTACAAAGATTAATTCTAATGAAGTGAGACTATCTTAATGTTCTGTTTCAATCAAGCACTTTAGACTATCATTACCCATAGTAATTTGTCGACATTGCCGTTTCCCTGTTAGCCATTGTTGGAAGAGCTATCTTAATCCGACCACAAGTTTTTAATAACAGTCGTGGACTGATTCTCATCTCTCATTATTGAGAGAGTTTGCTCGGATATTTACCCGCAGAAATCATCCGTTCTGAGAACCGAATAGCATATAAAACTGGGGAGAATGCTTTTAGACGACTGCTCGCTTCTCGAAACAGATTATGTCCGCGGACAAATATTCCAAGCGCATTTTCGGGCCAAACGGAGGCTATAGTTTATATATTTATGGGGATTAATAATGACGGACGAGGAAAGCTTTCTCATGACCCCTCGGCATTCATATTGGTGTTCCAAACAATGAACGGCGACCATGTTAGT